>JACXGI010003107.1:34393-65911 GCA_016801175.1 Esox masquinongy | reverse complement strand
CAAAGTTATGTTCTCTGATGAAAGTACATTTTGCATTTCCTTTGGAAATCAAGGTCCCAGAGTCTGGAGGAAGAGAGGAGAGGCACAGAATCCACGTTGCTTGAAGTCCAGTGTAAAGTTTCCACAGTCAGTGATGGTTTGGGGTGCCATGTCATCTGCTGGTGTTGGTCCACTGTGTTTTCTGAGGTCCAAGGTCAACAGCTGTGGAAAATAACAGCAACGTCAGTCGCGCAGCAAGCCCTGTTTATCCAAATGTCGAACGCGAATTAAGCCGGTTATTTCGACCACAGCGCACCATGCAACCACCAAGCAGCAGCACAGCTATATTATTTCATTTCAAATATACAAATATTTCATTTCAAGAACAGCAAATTTTCCTGTCTTTAGCTAAATTCTTAATTTTTACTAGCAACGACGAAGCGCGCCAAATTATGGCATGCATTGAGCATGTTGCACTACTATACCCATAACTCACTGTCAAACTCAAAAATAGTGGTCTTGATTTATTAGTTACGTAGTGGTTTAACGCTTGAGCATTATGTTAAATTTTTTTTTTTTACATGATATGGTTAATTTGGGTCGTTTTGAAATGCAAATAATCAGGTTCGTGCACAAGCACTAAGGATACAACCCGATACGACTGGCATCATACAACTGTGATTTTCTGGTGGGCGCGGTGTTGTTTACTTTTTTATTACTTTATTGTAGTGGTTTTATATCCAGTCACATATTATTACATATTTTTTCCTATTGCACTTCAAATTTTTTTTACAGTCTTATATTATTTAATAACACAAAAGAAAACACAGACAAAAAAAAAATAAAAAAAATAAACGATGTGTTACATATGTATGTGAGTGTGTGTACATGCATGCGCGCGCCTGTGTGCGCTTGTGTATATGTGTGTGTGTGTGTGCGCATGTGAATTCATATGGAAACACAACAAAACCTATATCAAGCCATTAAAATACTTTGTTATTTTGTCTAGTATGTGTTTGGGATATATTTTATTCCATTTTTCTAAGCTATTACTGGCTATGAAAGTAAGCTTTTCCATTTCTAATACTTCTTCTATTGTGTTATACCATAGATATAATTCTGGTGCTTTCGATTGTTTCCATGTCCTTGTCAGTTGTTTCATTGCAGTAAGATGTAGCATATTAAAAATATTTCGATCCTTTGCTTTTATTTTACATTGTATGTTGATACATAAACGATTTTCTAATGTCAGGGATTCTTTAATATCAATAATTTCTCTCATGGCCTTCGCTATCTCTTCCCAAAAACTCTTTATTACCGGACATGTAAAGAATATATGCGTATGATTTGCTTTCCTTTCCCCACATTCTCTCCAGCAACCAGCTCCTGCTGCTGGAGACATTTTTCCCATAATATGAGGTGTAATGAAAAATCTCTTGACTTATTTTCCAAGCAAATTCTCTCCAATGTTTTGACTGAGTTATTTTAAAGTTATCTTTTAAGGAGTCTCTCCAAGCCTCACCTGAAATATTTATGGATAACTCTTTTTCCCATTTTTCTTTTGCTTTACTCTCCACGTTTGTTAATTTTTGCAGTATTTTATAAACATCTGAAAGTTTTCCTGTGCCTTTATTTCTATTTTTTGCCAAATATTGTAGTAATTCATTTCCCATTTTCTCTTCTGAATTTTGTTTAATGTAACTCCTTACCTGTAAATATTTGAAGAAGTGTTTTTGTTCCAATCCGTATCTAGAAACCAGGGCTTCATATGTGTCTATTATATTTTTAGTAAAAAATTGTGAGTATGAAATGAATCCCTTACTAGCCCAGCCTTGTAAAATTCTATCTGTTCTATTAGGTATAAAATCTGGGTCATGAATCATTTCTCTAAGTTGTACATTTTCACTTTGTATTTTTAATCGTTTACACATTCGTCTCCAATTCATTACAGTATTGTCAATACAAAATACTTGTGACAGTTGTTTTTGAGTCTTTTTCCTTAGAAAAGGCAATGTTCCAATTAACCCTGCTGTTAACTCTTTCTCTATGTTTATCCATTTTACCTCTGTATCACATTTCATCCACTTCATTATTGTTAAAGTTTGTGTTGCATAGTAATAATTTTGTATATTTGGGGCACCCAACCCTCCTCCCTCTTTCTGTTGAGTTAATAATTTAAATTTGACTCTGTGTTTTCAATTATTCCAAATAAAATTTGAAATCATTTTATTCCATGTATTAAAGTACGTTTCTGGTAGTCGAAGTGGTAATGCTTGAAATAAGAAAATAATTTGTGGGAGTACCATCATTTTGACTGTCTCCACTCTACTATATATCCCGTCTGGTATTAGTTTCCACCTGTTTAAATCCTGTCTTATCTTTCTTTCCAAAGTACAATAGTTGTTTTTATATAGTTCATCCAAATTTTTACCTATGTAAATTCCTAAATATTTTACAAGCTCTGTGTCCCATTTCAATTTATAACGTTCTTTAAAAGATTGTTTCATCTGTATTCCAATAGTTATAGATTCACATTTATTTTCATTTATTCTATATCCTGAGACTGTGCTAAATTGTTCAATCACTTGCATTAAATGTTGCATAGAATTATCAGGTGATGTTAAGTAAATCATTATATCATCTGCATATAACCCTAATTTATGTATTTCTTTCCCTATCTTTATCCCTTTAATATCTGCGTTTTGTCTTATGGCTATTGCCAACACCTCAATATACATTGCGAAGAGGAGTGGTGAGAGAGGGTCTCCTTGTCTAGTTTCTCTTTGAATAGTAAATCTCCTTGACAGGGTACCATTAGTTTTGAATATTGAGACCGGTTTACTATAGAGTGCTTGCAGCCATTGGCAAAATATTTCATTCATCCCAAAACTCTTTATTGCCTCAAACATAAAAGGCCCTCTAACTAAATCAAAAGCTTTTTCAGCATCCAATGTCATCAAAAGAAGTTCTTCATTCTCTTTTTGTGCATAATCAATTATATCCAGTGTTCTTCTAATATTATCCGCCAAAACCCTTCCTGGAATGAAACCGCATTGATCAGGAGTGATTATATCTATCATTACATCTGTTGTTTACTTGACACTGTTTTGTATATCACCTGGTAGATTATTCTGTTCACCTGGTATCCAGGTTGTAAATCAGTCTCTTAGAGTGCTAGTATGAGGTTTTTCTCTGAGGTTCAAAACATAAATATTGGAAACGTTTTCAGTCTTCTGACGTTTCACCTAATCTTTATAAACACCAACATAAAAATGCAGTTCTTTCGATGTTTCACATTGGTCTTTATTCAGTTGTATGTAATCTAAGACAATTGTAAGACAGAAAAAGCCCATTCAACTTGGTGTTTACTCTTAAGCTATCAATGGGGAAATAAAATGTCCTTTATATTATCAGTTAAATAACCCTAAAAACAATGATTTACAAACACACAAGTTCAAATATGGAATTTAAGGCCATTCGAAAGGACACTATGCTTTACATCAAATATAAATAACATTTCAGTCAAATGTTTTAAATATGTTGGTAAGCTATGCTACTATTCTAATAGTTTTAATAACTACTATACGTAGTGTTGTGCCTCCTGCAAATATTTGCCATAGAGTATATGTATATGTATATATATATATATATATATATATACACACGTAGGTGGAAAGGACCTCTTTATGTGACACAGATCACATTGCAGAAAGAGACTGCAAGCAGCTTTTGTGAGGCACGCACTAGAAAAATATATACTGTCTTGGAATGGATCTAATCAGACCTGTGTTGATACGGTGGATTTTCATGATCACTTGGCAGATATTTAGTGGTGTACGTGGCAAATATACTTTGATGTTATAATTCTCTACAGTAGCCTATATTCATAGGTAAAATTTAAACTTTGACCCCAGTGAAGCAAATACGGTGTTCTCATGATATCAGCAAGAAAATAATCAGGGACAGAACAGTGTGAAGATCCTAAGGGTGATGGTATACCTAAATACATGCTGCACATGACATTAAATACCCCGGAGGGACATTTCTGTACAATGTCTCTCTAAACCGATATGATGGGGGCTATTGGCAGTCCTCTATTTCTCTCTGCTCAAAATATGACACATCCTTTGAAAACAAATGGCATTTGGCATGAAATGCATAGAGACCATGGAGTGAATAAACAAACACCAGGACTTTGACAAAATAAAGCATTTAAAATGCTAATCGACATGCCTGAAGTTAAAAAAAAAAAAAAAAGCTCTGCTACTGTTCAAAGAAAATGTGGAAAGAACACAGCAAATGAAAAAGCATTATTCCAGCTTTGAAACCTAGGAAACTACTGCAAACAAGAGCCCCTAGCTGATGGAAGTCTCAGAGGTCTGGGTTTCCAACTGTCTACCTGCAAAACCAGAGGAACCCTACTTCCCTCGGGCTCCATTCCCTGAACGGAAGAGGGTCAGGATGTGAAGGAGGTTGCACTGGTCTCAGCACTTCTCCCATTGTCCTCATCCACTCAAGTTCTCCTGAATGAACCAACCTGCCGGCTCAAGGAGCATGAAACTATTACCGCTAGTCAAACGCCCTCCTGACAGACAGTGTGTAAAGTTGTATGGAAACAAAGTAAACGCTGTCCTCCTTCTCTGTCTACTAGATCTGACAGATGTGCTGAGTAGCAGGTGTGCCAGTGTTGAGTGACACATACCATCAGCTGCAATGATGGGTAGAACATACATTAAAGGTGCCACATTTTGTGAAAATGAAGGTGGCAGGTTAAAGGGGTCTGGCTTTGAAGCATGCCTGCCAGCAGTATGTCACATCTCATGGATCTATAAGCCCAATAAATAAGATTCTGTTCCTCTTCAGTCTTATTTACTAAACATTATCACAAGGCTGTGTTGCAAGTTGTGAATACTGAACAATCTTTTTAGCCATGAAAGAACAGAGCCTGTACCAACAGAAGGTAGATAACTACTCTTCATCACTGGCTATTTATTTTGTGAAGTGCACCTGGTGTTATCTGGCTAGCCAAGACTTGTGTTTCAGGTATGTATTTACCACCATCAGGACAGGGAATTATCACATGGGTTTTAATGGTTTAGAATGTTAAAAACACATACACAGAAAATTCAATGAACTTACTCTCATCAGAGCAATTCACCTGTTACGACGGAGCTCGCATCAAGACTGAAAACTGTCTGAATCACTCATTAATTTACTATAATCTCAGATAACCTTTTTTTTAATACAATGTTTTTAAATTATTGAGAGTGAAATTGCCGTCTTTTGCTGGTTAGATGTTTGGGAGGGCACTGTATCTACAAAGCAACCATGTCTCACTGCATCCCTCTGCATCGTCTACAGACTACATCCTTCACCCCCGTCAGTCTATACAACGACCTTCATACCAGTAGAGGTCAGAGACCAGCATCAGACAAACATCAGTGATGGGAAGTACTAATCCTATCAGCACAAACACTATTGGATCTGGATTCATTTTCTGGTATCAGTTTCTGATCTTTGAACATTCCCTATAAATGGAGCACAGCATACAAAATTAAAGTAAATTTGTAAAATGTAATTAATACAGCAACTGGAGAAATGACAGGCAAGAGTAAACAAAGAAAACCCAGACCGTTCTACCCTCCATTTTGTTTTTTTTTGCTTGGAGGAGTTTGATGAGGGTAACAGAGACCGTCATTCAGTGGCCTCAACAGTTTGTGTCCTCAGTGCATTATGGGATATAAGGTTCAAACATAAATGTCCTTTCTTGGCAAATCAAGGAAGATGTTTAAAGGAAAAAAAAAACATTCTTTATTTTTCCCCCACACACAATGGAGTCTGTGGCTGTTGTTCTCACAGGCGTTTCTGAGCAATAAGAGACCCAACGACAACTCCTGTAACCAGCGTCATTCCTGCCAGCAGCCACTTCTTAAAGCTCTCCTGAGACTTCCTGCTGTTGGCTGCAGCATCCTTCCCAAAGATCTCTGCAAAACAGTCCTGGAAAAACAAGAGAAACAGTTAATACTTAGTATGTAAAAAAAGAGGAATAAAGGACATAGTTGGCTAGCTACACATCAAGACAGTGAGACAACCAAACAAAACCATCCAAGGGTCCCTACACATCTGAGTCAACATAGTAAGGTACCAGTGAAAAGCAATGGCATTACAAGTGAAGGGAAAAACAGTGTTGTTTAGTAACTCCCACCTATCCTTATTTCCCCACCATTGCGACAGCCTATCCTTAGCCCACCCTTTCCAGTAATTCAAGAACAACCCAGAACCGAAATGTGTCATTCTGCAGTTCTGTCAACAACCATGAGAGGGAGCTAAAACACACTGTACTATTAATCCACTGGAATCTGCCACTTGTGCCACACTGTGTTATGGCTGGCTGAGGTTGTTGTAGATAATGGACTGACGTGACTAAGCAGTAAGAATAGAAATGTGTCAAACTAAAGCAAATAACTATAGACCAAATAGTGTGAATAAATGAAAATTCAGCAGGTGACATCATGAAAGATAACATCAGAAGAGCCCCTTCAGGGCCTTTGTCCCTCTGCCAGAAATAATCATTTGAGACATTCCAGACAGGCTGTTTGGATAACAGATGTGGCCCACATCCCTGCTTGCTTCTTCTGTCAGAGAGATCCCTCCCTGGCCCTGTACCTGCACTGCTCCACAACACTGACCTCAACCACAAAGGCCAAATCCCAACAATATGACCTGAGAAGAGGGAACACAGCAACAAACAGCCAACAGAGTTGGTTCCCATAAAAGTACATGGAGGTGCTCACTGCTTATGTGGCGGTGTGTATGTCAGAGAGAATGCATACACACACACACACGTATCGGGTAAAATGGCTTCTGAGGAATCGAGAGATCGGTTTTCGTAGAAAGGCTTCAGCGAAGACGGGGGCGCGTGACATGGCGGGGGCAGATAACAGAGAGAGAGGAGAGAGAAGAGTGAGAGAGAGAGAGGAGATACAGGAGAGAGAGAGAGGAGAGAGACAGGAGAGAGAGAGAGGAGAGAGACAGGAGAGAGAGGAGAGACAGGGGGGAGAGAGAGAGAGAGAGAGAGAGGAGAGACAGGAGAGAGACAGGAGAGAGAGAGAGAGGAGACAGGAGAGAGAGAGAGAGAGAGAGAGAGAGAGAGGAGACAGGAGAGAAAGAGAGAGGAGAGAGAGAAAAATGCTTTTATCAAGGAGGTAATGTAAGTTAAATAGACTAATTACATTTTAGTAATTTAGCTGATGCTTTTATCCAGAAAGGTAGAGTAGGGAGAGAGGTAAAGTAGGGGGAGAGACCGAGAGAGAGAAGAGCAGAGAAGGGAGAGCTATAGAAAGGAAAGAAAGGTAAAGGAGAGGGGAGTGAAAGGTAGAGCAGGGAGAGAGGAGAGAAAGGTAGAGAAGGGACAAAAGGTCCAGTTGGAATTGGGGCAAAATTGGAAACAGCCAGGACACCCATTCACTTCCCAATAACTGCCCTGGGCCCTCATTTATCAATGTTGCGTACGAACAGAAATGTTTGCAAACCACGCGTGCTATCATTTCTAAGCAAAGTGTGGGATTTATCAATTTTTCCTTATACTTGAGAATATGTGTAAATTTAAGCACACCTCTGACCATTACGCGTACGCACAGCACCTTGTGGTAGAAAAGTCAAACTGCTAATGAAATACCATCCACCAAATGAGAAAGGATTGACATACTGGACCAAATCATAAACTATGAAGAAAAAAGATAATACATTAATAGTTTATTCATGTATTGCTTTTATAGGCACTTAAGCTAATAATAGTTTTCTCAGGGTGCTATCAAATTCATAAACATGAAACTATTTAAGCTTAATTGAATAGTTAAGTAAATTAGAAAGAGAATAGAATGTAAGGTTGCAGGCAATTTAGATAAAACAGTTAAATAGTATAAAAGGCAACACTGAGGAATTTTGACTTGTCCAAAATGGCAAATCTTAAATTACTGGAGGATCTGGTACAAGCTGCATTACGCAAGGTGTGTGTTTTCAATGAGCGATGTTTTGTTGAGAGCGACACTTGGCTTATTAGTAGATTTTGTTTTCCATTTATTTTGTTATGTATATCTGTTATATTTATTGTCAAGAAATAATATCTAGATGTGGTCCATGTCTGAATATGGATGTGAAAATAAAGCTTGACTTGCCATCAGTTGGTGTGTCTGGTATTCCTTCAGACACACCAACTGACACTCCTCCTGTTACACTTATATCCCTTTTGTGGATTATCATTTTTCTTTGCATATGTATTCAAATCAAACCATTTCTTTTTAATTTCATTAACTGTTCTGCACTCAGATGAGGCTGAATTTACCACAGCTCAAACCTGCCTCCAAGCAAGATTTTTTCTCTTATTTGTCAAGCCATTGCTGAGGCCTCCAAAATGTATGGCTTGTTTTGCTTCCACTTCAGTGTTTTCTGCTTCAGAATTTTTTTTTTCTCGGTCTTTGATTTCTCTATATTGGCGGATAGAAATTGGTAACATTTCTTGCAGCATTAAAGGGAAGGTTTGTGACCATAAATGGTCATTTAGGGTCTTCATGTGCACAAGAACAGTGTTTTAGAAAGTGTCTAATGCTAATCTCAGTCCTAAGGACGTCAGCAAGCACTTCTTGCCAGACATTACTGTAGATCAGGGCTGCCGAAACCGGTTTCTGGAGATCTACAATACAAAAACATTCACATGTAATAGTCAGTTAAGAGAGAAGCAGATTATGTAACGCATCCCATAAACACAGCAAACTCAATGGTTTACTCACACTACACTTCAGTCTATTATGGCACAATAACATTAAAGCTGCTGCTATGAATATTTAAAAATTAATCATTGCAAACGTCATTAAAGTGGAAACCCATTTCTCATACAAAAATGACCAAGTCAAACCAAGACACTGTGGGTATTGTCTGTGAGTAGATACTCAGGAATGTCAATATGCAACTAGCACAGAAACCAGACGCATTCAGAAGAGCTAAAGATACTGAGAATATAACTCCATGTAAGAACTAAGAGGAATGTGTAGAATGCTGCGGTCGTAGAGAAACAAAAATCACTTGGGGATGATGATAGGTCATAAAACAGACCTCTAAAGGGAAGTTAGGGAGGAAATAGTCAGAATGCCAGTAGTGTATTCTTTTGTTGATGAAATGGGCTGGATTTAACCTTGCCCTCTACTGAATAGGCTATGTGGATTGGGAAGTTCAAAACAACTTTCAACTCTTGCCACAAGTCTTTGACCAGACCATTCCAGTATACTCATTTTCTCCTTTTAAACGACTTGTGTTTAGGATCATTGGCCCTCATTCATGAAACCTTCTCAGAAAAAAATCTCAGATTCAAGCATGGGGAGAGACTTACGATCATCTCAAAGTGTGATTTACGAAACTGTCACACCTCTTCACCTCTGCCCAGAGCCGAGGTCCTTTAGAAGAGCATGCTCTGCCATAATTAGGGAAACTGCTCATTGCACAAACACTGGTTTATTTATACTCTCACTGGTCAGTTTGCCAATCAAAATGCCAGCCACTGAAATTATAATGACTATTCATGACCTCAAAGTATATCGATACTATATAGGCTAAGCATGAGACTTAGGAAAAGCAAGGCAAAGCAAGTTTGTCTAGCGCATTACATGCACAAAGGCAATTCAAACCTTACAAATGCATGAACAACAGAAATAAAGTTTAAAAAATGCAGCATGAAGTGAAAGGAATAAATCATACATAAGGTAGTGAAATATTATTAAACATTTGGGTATGTTTGTATGCATTATATTCCTTGTCACCTTATTTTATATCACCTACAATATAATGATTATTATAATTGTGGTTGTTGTTTCTGAGCCTGTTACGATTGTTGTTTTTCGTGATAATGATGGTCTTGTTGCGAATCAAGCAAATTTTTTGATGTTGGTTTACAGCCTCCAACGTGAGTTTGATCGTAAGGACACGACAAAGATAATACTGATAAATCCAGGATCAGTGGGTGAAATGATCGTATGATCATTTTAAGATCAAATTTGATCGTACGCACGTTTCATGAATGAGGCCCATTGTTTTCCTGAAAGGTGGACTCCTGACCCATCGACCCCTGACCCATCGACTCCTGCAGACTGATACAGGTTTTCCTCTAGGATTTGAATTGGCTCCATCCATTTAAACCTAAGTTTGGAAGAGCCTGCTGGTGAACACCCTCCCCATGCTGACACTGCCACCACCAGGCTGTACTGTGGGAAAGGCATTGCTTTTGGTCAACACACACTTCTTAGCATTTTCAGCCAAAAAGCTCCATTTCGGCCTCATCTGATAAGAAAACCTTTAGCCACATCTTAGCACTGCCTTCCAAACAGGTTTCAATTCGACAGTTTTCCAGCGACGGCTGTCATGTAAATGTGTGGAGCACCCAGGTAATAGTTGACATATGGACAGTTTTTCCACATCTTGGCAGTGGAATACTGTAGCTTGTGTGTTACTAGTGGCCACTTGGTGTCTCCTCTGACCACCGACCTTCTCCGGTCTTTAGGAGCTGGATCCTTCCAGTGTACCGGTTCCCCTTTCCTTATCGTTGTACCAGAACCTCTGAGTCCATGTTCATTGATCTATTTCACAGTTTGTCTTAATCAACAGAACCCAGGGCTCTCAGCTACACAAGGCGTCCTGTGATCCATTATCAAGGCAGCAGAAGGTCATCAGTGCTGATCGATCTCTGGAGTCTCAGTGTGTATAGTACCTGCCCAGGCATGCCTAGAACACTCCCATGCAGAGGATGTGACTCCACATAGGCCTACTGCAGAACCGCACCTGCCAGGTAATCTCTGGAGTAAGTAAATATTAATAACACTGTAGATGCCATGTTACAGATCAATGAAAAAACAAGCTGCATTAGTTCTGCTGATTTGGACCAATAATGTTTTGTACAGTTCTATCTTTTGCATTTTTTAAGAGGGAAGATTTGACCAATAGACTTGCACAGTTATAACTTCCAAAGAGAGAGCGATGGAGCGTTTTTTTTTTTTTTTAAGTTCCACAATCCTCGTTCTCCCTCCCTCCCTTTCTCATCTCTTTAACAGGTGTGAACATTCTGGTGTACAGGAGTACGAAAAGGCTCCCATTAAATGAAACTACAGGTAGCAAATCACATAGGGCCTCCGTGCCTGTATCTGTTTGACAGGTTGTGTCTCATACACACCTGCAAGGTATCTAAGCCTACACTGTCTTCACATCTCTCCATAGACCCCACCTGTTCCCCAGAGATGTTGGTGCTAAGCAGCAGCCGCTGTTTTCTAGCCTCAGGTTTTTTTGTTTGTTTTTCAACCACTGGGTGACAAAAGAAAAAGGCAGAATAGGGAGCAAGGGAAGTAAGGGAGCAAGAAGAAAAATAAGAGCAGAAAGTTGTCACTGAACAGCTGATCAGTGTGTTTTAAGATTACCCAAGACTAAATCACTGAGCGAATGGAAAAATTTCATCAGCACCAACCCCTCCTGACTCCCTGTCTGCCCTAACGGGTTAGTTCCCTGTTGCACCACATCATGACTTGCAACCCCACCTCCCTGCTACAACACCGACCAAATCCAGTCAGAATACTTTTACCCTCACCGGCCACTTTATTAGGTACACCTATCAAGTATTAGACAGAACCAAAGTAGCCTGGATTCTGATGTCCAGTTCAGCTTTATATATGGAGCTGCAGCCACATGATTCGCTGTTTGGCTATTTGCGTTAACCAGGAGTTGTACCTAATAAAGTGGCCACTGAGGGGATTCCATAATGAAACAGACTTCTTAAGAAAATGTAAAAAGTTTCAAACTCGAAAAAGATTTGAAAAACAGACGTCCTTCTCTCAATCCTGCAAATCAATTTAAAATAGAACCACTTGTTGAGCCAGTTGAGACTAGCAGATGTATCCAAAGCCTGTCAAATACTGAAGTAGCAGTTTTGGGCAGATCTTTCTCAATAAAAGAATCAGTCTGGCAACCAAAAGGACAAATTGCAACTCAAACATATTTGCCAAACAGAGCTGAAATAATGCTAAAAGGTGAGCATTCCATTCAAATGCAGTAAGGATTTCAGATTATTCATCTAGTGAATTCCAGAAGGCTAACATATGGGCTTGTTTACACAATGCTACATTCCCTGAGACATATCGAAAAAGATTCTAGAAGCTGGATGGTATGTCCTGCATGGTATGTCTTGAACATGACGGCCTAAGTTCAAACGAATGGAAATGATTATGCAAACTGATGGGTCCATCTAGAGTTTCATTCTCTCCTGTAATGTAAACCAGCCCATAGTCCATCTAGCCTTTCATTCTCTCCTGTAATGTAAACCAGCCCATAGTCCATCTAGCCTTTAATTCTCTCCTGTAATGTAAACCAGCCCATAGTCCATCTAGCCTTTAATTCTCTCCTGTAATGTAAACCAGCCCATAGTCCATCTAGCCTTTAATTCTCTCCTGTAATGTAAACCAACCCATAGTCCATCTAGCCTTTCATTCTCTCCTGTAATGTAAACCAGCCCATAGTCCATCTAGCCATTAATTCTCTCCTGTAATGTAAACCAGCCCATAGTCCATCTAGCGTTTAATTTTCTCCTGTAATGTAAACCAGCCCATAGCCCTTGGCACCCAGAGGCCACGACAGGAACAATGACAGACCAGATATTGCCTAAAAAACAGCCTAAACAAGAACAATGGTGGGTTGCAAAATCGCTTGGTCACTGGACGGATTTCCTGTTAAATGGTACATTCTTCTGTGATGTGCTTTGAGATCTGGATCCAGTCCAGAATGAGTAATGAGAATAACCTCACACAAAACACAAATTGGACATGTTTTGAATTTTTTCTGACTGAGTTGGAAATGACTCAGCAAAGGTCAGAACAAACCCTCCCTGTAACCCAGTTATGCTAGCGTGGGAGTGGGGCTGGTTACAGTCGAGAGCTGGGGGGGACTGACTATATTCAAACACAAAGCAAACCTTCCTGCTCATTGCAACACATAGGACATGTTGTTCTTGAGGGGCAAAAGTGCAATTCCTTATCACGTCACTGTTGGTTTATTGAGTAAACTCAAAAACGCAGAACATTGTGTTTGATGAAAAACTGAAAGGAAGGCTAGTTATCTTGCTGTTAGTGAATTGTATGTTTAGACCACAGTTTCCACATTTGATCTGCTATCATGTGATGCACCA
Source organism: Esox masquinongy (assembly GCA_016801175.1). Taxonomy (NCBI): domain Eukaryota; kingdom Metazoa; phylum Chordata; class Actinopteri; order Esociformes; family Esocidae; genus Esox; species Esox masquinongy. The sequence continues at coordinate 52,719 of JACXGI010003107.1, read as the reverse complement.
TTAAAGCACACAGGAAAAAAAAAGAACTAGGCTAGAGTTGAGAGACTCCAACACTCCCAAACAACTCCCAAGCCCATCAGTGGATGGTCATAATTAGCTATGAGGACTGGCAGACATTCAAACCCAAACGTGAGAGTTCAGCTTTGTGCCAAACCATAGTGCACAGGGACATGGCAGGGTGTGGGTGGGAAGGCAATAAACCAGACAAGTCTCTGAGGCAAGGTCCTGTTCTGCTCCAAACTACAGCAGCAGGCATTTAAGACAAGCCTGAAACTAGATCCCTACATACTGGTCTTGACAAAACCAGTGAAAACATGACAAAACATGAAATAGGAGGTAAGAGGGAGCGTTGCCATCCAACAAACAGAAGCCTCCCAGGCTCGCGTTTCTATTACCCTGCTTGTTCAGGACGTCACACTGGGTGGTCCAGCTCTTAACGGTGCCTGGTCGAGGAGAAAACTATCGAGCCATAAAGACTGGTAACTGAGTAAACACTAGACTTCACACTAAGAAACTCTGCCATTAAACACCCACGCCAGGGGGAGGTAAACAACAACAACCATTAGCTAGGCTGCGGTCCAGTAAGGAGGCGACAGGGATGGAGAAACGTGACTTCATTAGATCCTGTGGTGACATCAGCTAGCTGTTACTGTGGGTTCTAGTGCACACGTGGAGGAGCTGGCGCAATGGTCTGCGTGACCCCTTTCACTTCCTCCAGTGGGTGTCTGTGTCTCTGCTGATCAGGCTAGAGGTGAATCCATGAATTAAAGAGGAGATTAATGAGTCAGGACGTTCAGGCTCAGACACCAATCTGTTCCCCATCTCACTGGGGTCCTGTGCCTGCAGCCCCCATTCTGTCAGCGCCGTGTTCCCCACAGAGGCCAGAACAAAGGGCCCACAGCAGTCACACAGGGAAACGTGTTCATGTGTCTGTGTGTGTTCCTCTTGCGGCCCCCTTTATGGCACCAACAACATCACATGAACTGGAATCATCAAACACTAACCCCCACACAAAGAGTCAGACCTGCCATCTGTCAGAAATACTGGCAGAAAACAATAGTGGATGAGATCTAAGTTAACGACATGATCAATGGGGTGGAGCGGAAAATACTCCAAAATAAGGCCTGCGTTTATTACTACTACTGGAATAACATGATGTTGGTAAATCACTAAGTTGCCATGATCATGAGTTTCTGTAATATTGTCTGAGAATAGTTGTCAGCCCATAGCTCTGGATCTCTGTGTCAGTCTGAAACATTACAACTACCTCACTGATCCCATCATCTGATACCGGCTATGAGGAGGAGAAAGGATAACCAAGCATTGTTTCTCCTTAATTAATTTCCTGAAAGGTAAGCTAGCAACATGGGGAAATATTGTCTTGTCTTACATACGACGTGCTTGTGTGCAGGGGAGAGGGCTCAAAGTGCCGGCTGTGCTGTGGGACAGTGGATGTAGCCTACACAGATGCATATGGAACTGTTACCAGATATTACCTGGGGAAGGAGGGATTGTGAAGAACTCCCTGGTATTAATCAATCAACATTTGGGTCCCAACATCTGGGGTTATAGAATTGGCAAGCGAAGACAAAGCAGGACTCTCCAACAGCTTGACCACCACAGCACACTTGGGTAGTTTGCGAAACATTGTGGAATGCAGTTGTCATATATTCTGCTACAAACTCCCCATCACATCTCACAAGTCTCAGACACTGCAAGCTCTAAGCTACTATATCTAATCAACGGAACATTAACATTATCTTACGTTTAGCACTTAATGGCTTGAAAAAAAAGCAATATTGCCCATCTGTGTGTCCACATTGGTCTCTGTGTGGAGCCAGCTTGATGACAAGTTTTCGTTGATTGGCAGAAATACTTTAAACTTCCACAAAACCTTTCCAAAACCTTTCCAAAACCTTCCAAAACCGTAAAGCAGAATTACCTGGCAGAGGTACACTGGATCTTTTGCATCTAACATTTGCAATTATTGCAGTAGAGAACCATCCATAGACCTGCACATTCTACTATCACCACGTGCAATTAAATAGGCCAGACATCCAAACATAAAATATAATCTTCTGATATAATTTAATCATTGAAATAGACTCAGAACATGTATTTATGTAATTGTACATTTGAGTGAAGAGAAAAAAGAAGGAACAAATGAAATCATCTGGAGGGGGATATTCTGAAGGAGACAGTGGGAGAAAGTGAAAATGAGGGAGAGGGAAAAGAATTGCTCATGACCTGATTTCCACACTAAGCCGGCTCAGAACTAAAGCAGGGGGAGCAACAGCCACGCAGACACAACGTTTCCAGGAAGGCTGCACCAGAAACAGTCTGCAACACTTTCACTACCTACTAACCCACATGGGGTGGCTGAGTCATTCTGTCCATGAGTCATCTCAGATAGCTAGTTGATGCTGCCGAAAGTGTCCAGGTTGGTGGTACGCTGGCCACCGCCACGGTGCATCGGCCTGTACCCCATCAGTGACTGTCCCGGCCAGAATCCCCAGCCTCCTCGGCATGGATACGGAGCCCCCTCAGCACAGCTGGATGCCGGGCTGCTCTGTGCAGATTCACATGAAGCTGCTGTATGTAGAGCACAGCTCTGGCTGACTGCTTAGTGTGGGTGGATCTCAGCTGGAGGGGGAGCTATGTTGTGGTGAACTCCGTCAGCCTGCGGTGGTGAAGGTCTGTCTTACACATCACTGCCTGATGTACTGATAGAGGCTATAAATAGAGAGGGGAGTTGCCGCTAAGCGGACCATTCCATTGGCCCATTATGGACTGTTCCATTAGCCCATTACGCCCAGACAGACACAGTTAACACCATCCATCCCCAGACAGACCATCTCGTCTCCTGGCTGCATCCTGGCATCTCATCCGGTCTGTCACATACACATGAGAGCGGCTGGATCCCCCTGCATCCCCGGAGGGGTGGAGCGGCTCATGGTTTCTTTGAAGGTGATTTGAGAGAAGTCCTCCCCTCCAAACCTTGTGCAGTGGAATGGCCCAATCTCTCACCCTCTCTCTTCACTCGGAGTGAAACCTACTGCGTCAAACTGATGGTTATTTGACGAGGCTGAGGATGCCAAAAAACACTGTATGTTTGCCGTTTTTGCTCCATCACTGACAAACTATCAATCATAAAAACACACAAAATCAACGCAAACACCACACGGGGACACACGACAGAACACATACATAAGGAAATTATTTAAAGACACATACAAAACACAGGCTTGGAAATAATTGTTTATAAGCCCACAACTAGGTTGGGAGTCCTTGGTGCATTGTGGACATTACCGAAAACCACAGAAAAACAGTGTCACATTTAGATGCACCCCCATTCATAAGAACGACTGTCTGCCCCTATACATTTACATCCCAGCACAATACCTATGGGAACGTCTGGGCACAGCAGATAGAGACCCCATTTCACTGTGTCTGCCTGCATGAGTACGTGCAGGCAGAGGTCCTTTGTTGAAGACGGTCACGTGAACAGTCTGTGGCGTTACTCGCTCTCCGACGCACAGCACCCCACAATAAGACCAAATCTATTGACTCACAAATGATTTTACTCAGAGACAACGTATTATTACACTAATCGTATGCTTCATCTAACTGGGCAAGGTCCAGGGACGAGACGGTCGTCCAGGGATTAGTGATGACGGACAGATCGAAGGAAAACGAGGAGGAATGCAAGGATGGACGAACTGGTAAACAAACACACACACACACGGAACAGTGAGAGGGGACATTTTAAGGGCAGCGACACGCCGGCGTGTTGTTGCCTGTCGGCTCTGCAACACGTCTGTAAGTGTGTGGCGGCTGGGGGAGGGAGGACCAGAGGGAGGTGTGACAGGTCCCAGGGGCATCATATCCCTGTCCCTCCCTCAGTCTGACAGAAGATGGCAAGGAAAGGCCTGTGGTCTGTATGTGTGTATTCTATGTGCATGGTAATGAGTGTGTGGGTTATTTCCAAGGGCACCGGTAGGAAATGTGTCTTGACTATGAAATACCCACAGAAAGACAATGTCAAGAGCTCAGGTGCTCCAGAAACAACAGATAAGAATATGAATACAGTCTGATATAAGAGTAAAACATAGCTTGTCTGATGTTATGAGAGAGGTAGCGGCTTTAAGAACGCATGGTTGAGGTATAGTATTCTCACAGGAGATTCGTGAAGATCTCGGACAAATAAGATAGGCATGAAATAGTTTCTGTCTCCGTTCGGGCATCTTCCTCCCAGCACCAACAATCATTGTCAGATTGGCTCTCTCCCACTGACATTCCAAATAAGTTATCCATTACAGTCTGTTAAAACAAAAGTATTTACCAGGCTCATCGTTCTCACATACATTTTTTTTTCAATGTAGCTGAGGCTCTTCCACAGCAATTAACTTGGAGAATATGGAGAGGGAGGTAGTATTGAATTTGCTTATGGTTAACACATTCAATTTCCAACCTCCAACTTCACACCTGTCAGTGACAGAAGTGTTACTAGCCTTAGTAAGATGGAAGGCAATTCCACCTCTCACTGCCTGTCCTCATAGACCTGAGGGTTGTGGATCACTCTCTGTCTGTGAATGTGGAAGGCACACCCGTGCCTCCACATCTCAGACACCTCTGGCCCAGTGTTTTCATTTTGTGGTGATATTACAAGGAATAGAAAATGATAACTTCGCAAGGTCATGTAAACAGCCTACTGTCATTTAAAAACAGACAGGGTTTGCCTTTGGTGGTTTATAGGCGACATCAGTAAGTTCCGCACAGTCACCAGATACTGCTATAGCATCCTGAGTAGGTTTACCAGCTGACTGTGCTGTCCGTTCACTCTTCATTATTTGGAGACATACTTTACACAGAACACATTTTTGGGATGAAACTGTGGACCTCAGTAGGAAATGGCAATTGTGTGCATGATATTGACAAAGGTCACTCAATGCCATCTTTTTCAGAACCTAAAACGAAATGGCCAATACACATTTAATTATGCATGGGGTATCTCTGGAGGAATGTTCTCCTGTAGATGAACAGTCACATCAAGCAGACGACGGTTTTATAATCAACGCGTTTAGAACTCTTGATCTGTTTGACTAACGAATACATTTGGTACACATTTGCAGGGATGCGAGTCACTAACACAACACTAAATCAATATTTTGACTAAACTTTTGTAAATGATGTGTCTTTACATAAAGATCAGGCATATACAAATTCCACTGATCGGCCCAGAAGGGTGGTGCATCATTTTTGGGGGATGGCCTTTTTCATTCACTTTAAAATTGTGTTTCATTCCTTCCAATTAGTTACGTTCCCTCACACAACTTCCAGAAGTCAAAGCTTATCAAGCAGGAATGTTTTTAAAGCAATGAACAAAGAGCTGCCAGTTTTTTTTTTTGGAAAACAGTAAGTAGCACTGATACAACCCATTGTGGACTCTCCTAAGCAACCAACTAAACAATTTTCTCTCTATTCCAACACAATATATTCAGGTAATAGGGCACACCTGCTCTAGGTCTGTATCCAGCAGCTGCCAACGGCTGAGTGTGTGTGGGTGTTTTAAGACAGAAACAGAGGGCATAGCCTATGCATTTCAAGAACATGAACAAAGGGTGTGTAGGTTGTTAAATATGTTGATATGACAAGAGAACATCAAACAACGTTTAGAAATGACAAAATAAGTGAGGTATTTCTTAACTGGAAAAACCGGGTAATTAAAATAAATAGGTTTTTCCTTGTGGTGTGGGGTTGTCCCACCTAGCTGCACAGGGAGCTGAGTAGTGTGTGTACATTCATTTCAAGATAAATTATACAAACCACATGAAACCAATTCAAATCTCATTTGAGTTGTGTTCTTTCCTGTGTGAGCTGTATGAGGGGAATTTCTCCTCCGCGTGCAGGTCTACTCACATTAACAAGTTATCCAGACATCATTTAAAAAAATTAAATAACATTTAAATAATAGGCTATGTAAATAGTTTTCTAACCATAAATACAACAGGAACATATTGCGCTGACAGAACTCAGCAATACATTGGCACAACAATGGCACATTTTCCCACAACAGCTAATCTAGCTAATATCAGCAAAGCCAAATCAATATGCCCATCTCTGAAAGCAAAACATTAAACAGGGTGTTAGGAGTGCACGACAAAGAACACACAAAAGGAAATTAATTTGACACTATTTCAATATTACAAGCAGAAGTGAAACAAAACTGTTTCACTGAATCTTTACAGAGCACATTACACCATTCAATATTCAGGCCATTCATGGTCAGGTGATGAGCTACAATTCATGTTATTAGCTTCCAGATTACCTCAAGGGTGTTAGGTCAGGTGTTTCTGGGTGTGGTGGCATGACAGGGAGCCGTATGTGCTGCCTGTGTCCAACTATTCTGCCTGTTTCAACACTATTAAAAATGAATTTCAGCTCTGTAAATAACAACGGAAAGACAATACCATCTGATGGCACCTACCCACACGGCACCCAATAAAAAGACCGTTTCCATAGAACCTATCCTCAGAGACGGATACAAAATGACCTTCCCATTCCACATCAATCATAACATCCCCCACAAAAGGAAACAGCTGACCTTAAGTGCCCCCCTTCCATCACATGACACACCCACCCACCAGGAACAGACAAGATAAGCCCTCTCTCAGCTGACAACAGAGAGAACAAAGGATGATCTGTAAAGCCTATCCTAAGCCTATACTTTATCCCCCCATGAAGACTTCGATCTCAGCCGGCAGAGTTTGTTTCAATTTGGCTGAGAACTCAATGAGGCGAATCAATGCTCAGCTGGCCAGAGGCATCTCACTCTTATCTTCTACTCTCTGTTTTTTTCTGCTTCGTTTATGTGGTCAACCACACCCTATCTCAGGAGGTTAGACACAACAGAACAGTCTCGGCCTAAGAGCTGAAAAATCAGCCACTTGAATCAGAGGTCAAGCATTAGATATTGCTCACAAACTGAGATTGATGCAATCACTCACACACACACACACAACAGCTAATGTGTACAATCAATACCTGTTCAAATATGTGACCCAATCAAATTCTTTTATCAACAACGTCGAGAAAAAAAAGTGTGATTTTGACTGTGGGGTACCCTTATTGGTTCTTTAAGAGGAGAAGAATACAGTTGTCATATATTCCACCACAGACTGTCAAACAAATCCCACAAAGCTCAGGCCCCTCAACTGTAAGCTACCATATGTAATCAACAGACAATTCTTTTCCTGCGATTTTTCCCCATCTGTGTATGTGGGGCTCATATTGGTCTCTTAGTGTCCAGCCAGCTGATAACAGTCTATCCTGGGATGACAAAAATACTTTGAACTTACCCAAAACCTTCCCAAAACTCCAAAGTACACTTAACTAACAGATTTATATCATTTGCGTTTCTGATTTGTGATTACTGCAAAATTCCACATGAAACAAGCAGCGGAAGTACAGAACCATCGCTAAACCTGCACATTCTACACTGGTCAGATGCACTATTAATGAGGAATAACAGTGAATTCCAGTGACTCACCCATCCTCCTTGGCTCTCGATCCAGGGCTGGATGTGGTTGTCCAGGTAGACGGTCATCCAGTCAGCAATCCGTCCCACAAGGGGGCTCATCTCCTTCTCCACGCACTCTACACAGAGGGCCCCTCCGAACGCAAACAGGCCCACAACCCTTCCCCAGTTCACACCATCCCGGAACACCTCATCCATCACACTAGCAAAGCTCTGGTAGGCTGTAGCCGGTGTGAGGTGCAGCTGGGATGACAGGTCACTGAATGCTAGGGCGTAACGCAGCTCAAACTCGTTGGCAGAGTCCCGCAGTGCCTCTTTCACTGCATCCAGGCCAACTGTCCGCCGAGGAGATGAGGGGGGAGGCTGTTGTGTTGGAGTCCCAGGACTCGTCCCGTTCATTGTGCCATTGGGGTGCATGGTGACTGCTGCCGCCTCTTCCACTTCTCCCCCCTCAGTCCGATCAAATGCTCCCGTGAGCCCAGTGTGATTGATGGGGTAGTTTCTCAGGGATAGTTTATAGGTAATATAGTATGCCACCAGTTCTTTGTTGTTGTAAGTCATAATTAGTTTCCTTGTGTTTCTTCTCTGCTCCAGGGTATTGACTTTACCTGCTTGTGACACACCACTTAGGATCAGTCCTCTGTCTTTATTCCAATCTGTGTCATTCTGTGTATCCAGAAAATGGACGTTGTGAATACCAAAAAAAAACAAGTCCTGTGCAATGGGTCAGCCCCTGTGATGAGAGAACAATGGAGATCTTAGTACTAAGTAATATTTATTTAAATAATTAGCATAGATAAGTTGGGAGGACAGTAGCTGTAAGGAAAGAAAATGAGATCTTGACAAGTGGGGTCAAAGTACATTGCTTTAATTGGGGATAAAACAGATGGCAAATCTTTGTAATTTACTAGCCTGCTCCCACAGACAGCCTGAACAGTCATAGTAGCAGGGCATGGTACTGACTTAAAACAGACATTTTAAATAGCAGGTGGTTTCTTACAGAGGCTAAATATAGCAAAATATCTTACCTTTATTTTACCAGGTAGTTTCATTTGATACACATTATCATTTGTAAAATTAGACTTAGTATATTAAATGGAAACACATAATATGAAAACACAACAGTTAAACTAATGTTACAATATGCATTGACAATACTGTTAAACCTGGCATTTTCACAAGTAAACCAAATAAAATAATTTCAAAACAAATTGTCGATACACTATTACTTCATAAACATTAGTGATTTCTTCACTTTGCGCGTGCGCGTCAGTAAGGACAGTAGGGAACCCCTGTTGTTGGAAAACAGCATGTGGCAATAAAGGGGTATTTATCCCAGATTTGTGTCAGTATACTCTTACCCACCGGACCCGACCTTTCCGATGGCTGGAAGGTTACAATTGACTAGATGAACAGTCGGAACTCCGCGCAAGGATAATTATTACATCGAAAGGAGTGCCCTAAATGTGGTGGTTGTTTTTATTATGTTTACAGTAGCCACAGCTAACAACCACGTGTCGCTAGCTTCTCTAGAGATAAACAACATTCTACAGATTTCATCAAATGTCACTGTCAGCCAAGTCTATTACATTCTGAAGGCAAAAAATACTGAAATATTACTGGAGTAGAGTAAATATCCAACTTTATCTAATATGTAATACTCGATACATGTAGCAGTAGTTGTAGCCTAATCATTCGTTTTAAGGTGGTTTCCAGGGGCCATTTATTTTCGAGTAAACATTTGTTGATAAAAGAAAAGTCAGCTGAGCGAACTACATAATAACAATCATTATTATCACATCGCTAAAAATCAAGGCTGCGTCAAACAAGGTTCTTACTTACCTATACTAAACGTGAAATATCTTTAACAGCAACACTTCTCAGTCATTTGCGTGGAAATTTAGATTTTCTGAAACCATCCGTATTGCTGTCAAAATCCGAGAGTATGGACAGTTACTATTGCTACGTGGGATACGTATCTATCCGTCTTGGGTATGCCCCCCAACCACTGCTCTCCTTAAGACCAACCTACTCAGTTACGTAACAAGCTAAGTATTTGCTAGTTCGCATTCAAAATGTCAGTTCCAAATTGCAAGTGGAACACAAATACGAGGTTGAATTGCTGTTTGTTTGATATTTTACCGTAACATTTGTATGAATAAGAACATTAATTAAAAACAACTGCTACAGACAACCAGTTATTTAATATTTCTAGTTTAGATTTTGCTTAATAACATATAAATAAATTTTTTCAAAAATGTAGTACTCTTTGATGTATAGTCCCTGGTTTATGATTCACCTTTAATATCAAATAGTTTTGCGCGTCAGAAGTATCTTGCGATCGACCTTTCCGTTTGGAAATGCCTAAGGTAAACCCCATTATGTTGAACTGGTATTGCACGCACCCCAAGCAAATGCAATCAAGCAACGCGCTGTCACGTTCATTCATAAATGGTTTTGTTAGATACCTCCTACATACGTTTGGTTGACACCTGTTTTTATATTATTGTAAGAAATAAGTAAATTCATTATTCAAATAAAATACATTTGGAATAATAATTGATCTATTTCTGGTTATTTACTTATATTGTGAATAAATATATCCATTCATTACTAACTTTCTATTTATGCATACATTAAATTCTGTATATGTTTATGTTGACATTAATTTTATTGTAATTATGCCAGGAGTGGTCCTCCGTAACAAGTATGCGTCCAATGCAATTAAGAAGGCTTAAATACCTAGTGTGATTTTAACATAATATGCAATAACATGTCAACCGTTTATAGCAGTATTTTAGAACATTTTCTTCACTACAAATTTCGACTTTTAGTTCGAACAGTAAAACGTAGAGACTACCATCACACAGCGATTCATTATTTTTTACTGATCATAAACACGCGTCAAAACCTTTAATCACTGCACTGGCCAGTCGCAGACATTACTTTAACTATTAGATCGAGAAATGTAGCTCGCCAACTACACGTCAACATTACGATTGTTAGCGACAATATATTTTTACTATGTCGAGGCCAATTTTACCAAATCAACCTAAATCTAGGGCAATTAGTGCTGTATTGTACAGCTACAATCCAGGGCTTGTTGTGACTGGGATCAGGATGAAATTTCTATTTTATTAACAATGGCCAGGGAAATGTAATTACCAGGCTAGATAAGGTTGCTTGTTTGTTCAAAACAAATGCATCATTACTGTATTCTCTAACATTTTTCCCATTTCATTTGATTTGGTAAGAATGGCTAACATGCTACGTCGTAGCTAGTGGTGCCTGTTGTGGTTCTTAACTTGCTAACTGGCTACAACATTCTCATCCAACTATCAGCTAGCTTGATACAAACAGCTTCAAATTAAACCCGATTAAAGTAACTAAACAATATGTAACACTTACTTTAACAACTTCACTTGTTGGCACAATCATCAGCAGAGGCACTGCCATTGACTGACTGAGACTGGATAGCTAATTTTCCACAACCTTGGGACATCCCCAAACAATACCTCTAGCGGTGGGAGGACTAAAGCATCTCGAGCTCCAAATTATAAATGTATTGGAAAATGAGGCTCATTTGCGACTAAATCCAACTGCCGATGTCCATAGAAATGTATGATTAAGATTTTTTTAATACAATTTTAATTAGAAATTAAATACAGTACATAAATGCAGCAATGTAAAAATAATCTTGTGTTTTCAAAAAGGTTAATGATTCTAGTTGCTTACAAAAGGATTTAGGTATGAATATGGGAATATTCTGGAAAAAGCAATATTATTGCAGTAGGAAAAATGTCTTTTACTCTTCCCAGCAGGGATATCAGAATATTTTGCTTTGAATTTCTCCATCAGAAGGTAAATATTTATTTTGAATTTATAATATTGCTTCATAATTTCAATCCCAAGGTATGTAAATTTGTCAGACGAGATCTGAAATTGGATATATTCTGTTCAAAAGCGGTTTAATAGATTTTTAATCCATTTTATAAATCCATCCCCAATGTTACCTTCCTGTAGAACTGAAAATTGTTAGGGCCAATTAACTTAATGCAGAAAAAAAGCTTTTGATCAAGAGGTACATCAGCAAGATCCACATAAGGTAATCACTAAGATTACGTTATATTGTAGAACGGTCCAAGTTTGTTGGGCTTGTTTGTGATAAATTTAAAATACTTAATTTTAGCAGAGTATCTGATTGTAGTCATAACTCAAATATATATTTTTGGGGTGTTTCTCCAGAGTTTGATGACTTCAACACTCCTCATCCTGTAAGTTAATTTGACATCCAAGTCTCATTAACTTTGGTTTACTGTTTCTTTCCATTTTCTTGAAATGCTATAATATAGCCCCTCAGTGTTTACCATACTAAAGATTAGGACATTTCCTTCTGTTACACAGCAGTCTTACCAGCACAGGTGTCAGGCAATGAAGGATTAATCAAAGTACTGGTCCAACACAGGTCTCCTCTCCAGATTAGTCTGAAATATATCTAATAACAGCTAGAACCTTCCCCACACAGGTGGGGATGTAAATATTTGAGCCATATATATTAAAGTAATTTGGGGTTTTGGGGTTGACTGGATCTCTCCCACAGTAATCAGAAAGTTACCATCCCTTTTGGCAATAGTGGATCTTTGCTAGGAATCCTGCTCCAAATCATTACTGCCAAACATCATGGCCATATATAAAGGCACAGTGGTCCACCCATCCACACCTAATAGGGGAGTCATTCTTCAAATTGGTTTAATTTAGGAATATACAATATCACAGGACAGAGGCAAATGTGCAAACTTACAGTCATTTTTGGTTGATCGAGACCCTGGGTGTTCCATGAGTTGAAAGTAACCCCCCCCCACCCCACAAAAAAACAAAAACATTGTCAAGACAGTCCTCAAGGAGGGACTAAGGAACTACCTAGGGAAAAACCTAAACAGAAATGCATTCAAAAAAGCTCAAGCTACATCAACTGAAAGGGTAGCCCACAATTATTTTAACCCTGATCCCATCTAATCTGTGTTTTATGAGGTACAAACACATTGGCAATGATCACAATCTAAGGATGTAACTCAGCTATAGCCAACCTATATGATTTGGCAAGTGCATAAAGCACTCAACACACACTTTAAGGAGCAAAGGACGTATAGGCAGAGTACTTGATTAAATTCTTGATTAAATGAAACACACTAGCCCTGTAACGTTCAAGATTTAGCTGAACAATATTAGGATATTGTAGTTACACCAAACAATTAGAATGAATGATAGCTACACCCCATAGAAAGTATCTTACAAATCTCCACTGTAACCTTCATTATGCCAAAACTACATTTGATACATTGACTTACTGGGTGTTTACGTCACCAAACTATTATCTTTTGTCAAAAGGCCACATATTTAACTCATACACCACAGCCATAACTGCATTTCATACTTCCCATCTAGTGAACGCAAATCAAATGCACTGCTGCTAAAAATCTGAATTTAAGGTTTAATTCACCAAGGTAAATTTAAGGTTTAATTCACCAAATGCTTGGAAGATTACATCACAATATGTATAGCAATATCACTTAAATTTCTATTTATTTTACATGAAAACTTTACACTTGTATTTCTTCATACTGTATGTATATTTATATATATAGAACCCCTTTCACAAGGGAAATGTAGACATCCATATTTGCGAGGGAGGAATGCGTCTCAAAATATTTAAATGTACTTAATTACACACATCCTTATTTTAAAAAAATGCTGACAGGAATAAACTACAAATGGTAAAGAGAGTAGCTGTATGTTGATGTATTTATGAGTAACGTTTGGTTTTGTTTCATTCTTCCTCCTGTCTGATGCATTCATTTTGAGTCTGACAACACTGATAGGCTGAGAAAGTACTGGACAGACAATACATGAGAAGGCTCTGTTGCACAAACTCCACAGATGTAAAACAGAACAGGGAAAATAGAAAAATAGAACTGCCTGATGGGAGAATATCATCCCATCAATATACCATCATGGGCTTTTCCGTGACAACATTTAAGACACCATATTCATTCTAGAAAATAGAAACTAATTCCATTCAGCTCTCAGAACACTGGAGCCCCTATACGCCTCATTTTGGGGAAGAGACACAGGGAATGTTTAAGAGAAAGTGCAGTAGTCTTTCAACCAGCCTGTCAGGAAAGCTGGCATGTATTATCACTATAAAATAAGCCTATAAAAATAAATAAGAGTAAAATAAGGATTCTTCCAACAGGCCATAGTGATACACAGAATAAATGGGAATGGTGTCTGGGGAACCACCCAATAGCACACCATTCCTCTATGCATTCATCCTAGGGTGTGATACTCTATACAGGTTGTGTTACAGTACAAATAACAAAGGATGCCAGAAACCAACCACCAATAAGATCAAATCAAGAGGAACTGTAACAAAAAATAGACAGTAATAGGGATGAGACTTGGTATCAGGCCTTTCAGTTGTTACAATGTTTTGATCAGATTAACAAAAGCGTCACATTGGGATACGCTGAGCATACGTTAGTGTCTTATAATTGGCGCATTACCAATGAGTGTGTCTACCAGGGGTACTTTTCAGCATATTCAGTAATGAAATTCTTCATCTGCTTTAACATTTGGATATGCATGTTTGTTCAGTCTTAAAAACAGAAAGAAATCAAATCAACAAATAGGACAAACAAAATCTGGTATAGGATGTATATATATAGCATTAATAAATTATTGTTGTAGTTCATTTTCTATTACATTTGACATTTAACGTCAGTGTTGAGAAAACAGTCAGTAGAGAGCTCTGTCCTTTCACAGTACTTTACCCCCAGCAGGGGTCCCAGAATGTCAAGGGGAAGTCAATCTTAAGAGGACAAGGGTCACCGGACCTCGTTACCAACACTTCAAGGCTTTCGTTTGCAGAAGATGAACAGGAACAGATTGCTTGCAAAGCATCTGTACGTGAGGGAAATGCAACGGTCGCTTTGATTTCCTGCGTCACTAGACGCTCCCTTACTCCTGACAGGATCTCCCAAACTTTATATACACCTCAGCATCCCATTCCTTCCCTAGACCCCCCTAGGGCACCGGGGGACGGGCCTGCCCAATCTCAGGAGCAGCAATGTGGAACACAGAGCCGATGCGAAGGAAGAAGCGGCGTAGAACGGCGCGGAGCTCTGGGATCAGGTCAAACTGCATCATCTCACACAGGTGAGGGTAGTAACAGGAGGCATGAAGTTTGAACTGAGGGGAGAGGACAGAGCAGGCCACTTAGTGTCAAACATACAGATGCATGTTAAGTTGCAATAACCTATGATGAGCGCAGTGTGATGTAAGACACCAGTTCTCTTTCAGTCGGGGGTGTCAGTGTGACATAATGGGGGTATGCACTTTCAGCGCATGCACACCTACCCTCACTTTACTATCAGTTCTTTTAAGGCCTGAGTCTGACCAGAAGCCCCGCCTTTTAGTTCATATACAAATATGGTTTGGCTCTTGAAGTTTGATTCTCTAGTCTTTGTGAATTGAAAAGAAGGTCTCATGCTTTACCAAAGAAAATTTTCCCTTTGTGAAATTGCTACTCCCTGCTTTATCACCTTAAAAGCCCACTTAGGGAAGGTGTAGTTGGGTGTTGACACTTGTTACCTAAAGGAATCCTACTAGACTGCCACTGGGGCTTCTGGTCCACAAACAATAGGTAAGAAAACCGCCAAAGGCATCCAAGCTGGGTTTACGTTCTATTCCATTTATTAGTCCTGCTGCAATTTTCAGTACTAAGAGCAGCGTGTCATCCCCAGTTTGTGGGATTTCTGTCATCAATTGCCCCCGGTTAGTCAAACAACAGATCGTGTTACTGCGAAAGTTCATTTTCACTATTTGATTATTTTATCAATTTTACTTTTACACTAATTGGAATCAGGGGAAACAGAGTGTGTTCTTTTCATCCTTTCTATATAAAAACAAATCTTCTGGGCCATTCATCAATGCAAACCCAACCGACTGGATTGGGAGTGATAATGTGAGCGCGTGCAGGGATATTAGTCCATATTTCTATAGGTGTGTTAGGCTGAATGAATTAGTATGTGCCTTATCGTCGGTCAGTCGAAGGGTCCTTGTGAGCAGCAGGAGAAGCAGGTTGGTCCAGGCCTCTCTGTGGCTCTCAGACGTCAGGTTGATGAAGTAGGCCAATGCCTCGCTGCAAACCCTGAGGACAAACAGGACACACAGGACCTACATGACCAGTCTCAGCCACAGGGGAAGACAAAAGGAAAAGAAACCTACTACAGCTTGATGGAGACAGCCAGGGACCTAAGGATGACATGATGCCACCGAATTTACACTCGTCTTGTCTGTCAAGTCACACAGAAAACGGAAGCCAGGTGCAAGCAAGAATTTCACAAAGTGGAATTTCCCAGGTTGTTGTTCTCATATAATGACCTCTATTCCTAGACATGATCTCTTTTCAGGGATACTTACAGCAGCAGCCGTGTCTGGATGTCAGGCCACGAGTCCTGTAGCTGCCAGTCAGAGTACATACGGAACAGAATCCGCAGGCTACAGGCAAGACTGCTGGTCTCCTGCTTAAGCAGATTAGGCTTTGACTTCCCCTTAAATCCTAAGATAAACAGAGGCACATTAAGATGAATGGACAGAGAGTCAAACAACACAGTGTTGACACAGGCCACCTGTATCAAAAAGCAGACAGTTGAACTGACCTGCTCTCCAGAGCGCCGTCCTCTGCTCGTTGTTAGAGTTGAAGTCTTTAGCGAAGGTGTGAGACTCTAACAGGCAGTCCAGCAGCTTGAAGAGGTGCTGGGAGGTAAGGTGTCTGTACATGCCCTGCTCCCCTTGCCCAGGTTCTTCCTCCTCTGCAGTGTTCTCCAGGGCATCCCTCTGAGGAACAGCACAGAGCCTGGGTCAAATCCTCTAACATACAGTACATCGTCACAGAGCCCCGGGAGTGACATGGGGGGGTTGTAAAGCTTTACTAAGTCGCGCTTTAAGTATGACGTCTATTGCAATGCTTTCAGTACTTTCAATGAGTAAAACCGTTCACAAGTGTAATATAATAGCTAGATGACTATGCATTCTTAAGTTGTAATATGTAATACACAAGGAGGATATTCTAGGCGCTAAATGAGCACTGAACTGCAGTTAGTTGGGCACGGGGGGACATGCACTTCAGTAAAGTGCGCGTGAGAGTTATAAAACGCATGGGTGCTTTACAATTTTTTTCCCCCTCCATGTCACCTCTGGGGCTCTGTACATCCTAACCCATTACCAAGTTTAAAGACACGAGTACAGCCATTAGTAATCTTCATGACTTAGATTAGAATCTAGATCCTTGAGTACAGACATGGTTGCTGTGACAAACCTGTGCAGCAGCCATGTTTTCTGCATCTTCCCTCTTGCTGGTTGCCGGGTAGAAGACAATGTTGTCTATGGTCTGGATCAGCTCTAGCTGCACCACACACTTGATGAGCAACCCAGCAAACAGCTTCTGGTCTGACACTCCTACCACAGACACACAGAGAGCAGTGTCTTCAGGCAGACAGGGGTTCATGAAAGAGTGAGGTCAAATGAGGTCATGTGGTGCAGGACATGTTGGATGAAAGCAGCGAGTAGTGCAGGACATGGAGGATGAGAGCAGTGAGTAGTGCAGGACATGGAGGATGAGAGCAGTGAGTGATGCAGGACATGGAGGATGAGAGCAGTGAGTGATGCAGGACATGGAGGATGAGAGCAGTGAGTGATGCAGGACATGGAGGATGAGAGCAGTGAGTGATGCAGGACATGGAGGATGAGAGCAGTGAGTGATGCAGGACATGGAGGATGAGAGCAGTGAGTGATGCAGGACATGGAGGACGAGAGCAGTGAGTGATGCAGGACATGGAGGACGAGAGCAGTGTGTGATGCAGGACATGGAGGACGAGAGCAGTGTGTGATGCAGGACATGGAGGATGAGAGCAGTGAGTGATACAGGACATGGAGGATGAGGATGGGAGCAGTGAGCGTTAAAGGCAGAGGGGGATAACGTTCTGCTTACTGGCATGTGGTTTGCCCTTCCAGGTGTCATCGCTGGCGGTGGACATCTGGCTCTGCCCTCCTCTCTCTGAAAGGGCCCGGTCATAGCTGCTCTGGGACTGGGTGTCAAAATCGACATCCTGCACACAGAAACAGAGTAAGGGCTCTACTTTGGAGTGGCGTTAACGCACAGGCCATGGTTATTTTGACCTGCTAAGGCTTTTGTTTCATAATGAATGCAATTACTTACAAGAGTAAAAAAAAAAATGTTAACACATTCAGCAAATATGGGATGGGTCTACACTGTCATTTTATTTCTATAGGCTATTTAAAAACCTAGAGAGTTTATCCTAAGACAATAGCCTACATAGAACGCTAAACACACAATGAAGGAACCACAATACTTAGACATGGAGCATCTTCTGATTGTTCAGTTTGTGTTCAAGCCTCATGCAAGACTCATTTATTCATCACGACAAAGCACTTTCTCGCCAACCCCTGCCCTGTTAATTCGTGGTTGTGAAAAATCACATCTGCTTCTGAAACCACATGCCCTAAAATGTCCCTCTGCATTTGGTTTGTTAAAAAGGGCCCTCAGAGTCAATGACAACCACATCTAACCAAAGACAGCTCATTAACCTGCATGTCTGTGAAAGATCAAGTCATGACACAAACAAGGGGCAACACACACACACACACACACACACACACACACACACACACACACACACACACACACACACACACACACACACACACA
>JACXGI010003107.1:0-34293 GCA_016801175.1 Esox masquinongy | reverse complement strand
GGCTGTTGAGCAGAGCAAATAGAATGAGCATGTCAGTCATGTGGTCTGTGAGAGGAACTGTTTACTGTACTCTGGGTGGTGACATGCTGTGCCCGTGAGTCACCATGACACGGTGGCGCTCATGACTGCACAACATCTGACTTGTTGTTGTATGGTAACGCCAACACAAAACCATCCTACATTAACCGATGAGGGCATCATCTGTTTAGTTTTGGCCCAGAAATATGTAAAACACACTGGATTATTATAGCCTGACGCAGATAGATAATGATGATAGGTTAGTGGCAGAACTCACGCGTGTGGACTGGTGGTTTGGAAGATGTCCAGCATGCAGGAGCAGGTGACATTCCACACCTCCGGGCTGAACTTTTCCCCATTCAGTATGACCAGGCTC
This sequence comes from Esox masquinongy, assembly GCA_016801175.1. NCBI lineage: Eukaryota > Metazoa > Chordata > Actinopteri > Esociformes > Esocidae > Esox > Esox masquinongy. Next base: position 33,899 of record JACXGI010003107.1, on the reverse strand, counting down.
TCTAGGCAGTTAGTCCCTGACCGGGCCAACTGCTCATTATCTGGAGTAAGAAAAAGAAAATTGTGGTGTCATGCACCATTCATTTACATAACCTCGGTTACAAAATACACATTACGATAGACACAGCATCAACTGAGCACGTGTGTGTTTGCAGGACAGATGCTGGGTCTGTCCCCCCCCCATCTCTCTCTGGGTCGGTTTGGGCCCACCTTGCCTGACACACCACTGCAGCTGAGTGAAGATGTCAGCTAGAAGGATCTCGCTGAGAGGCTCGTAGAACTGAGTGAACACGTCGCAGATGGCGTACAGGGCGTGGTTACAGGTCGTGGTCATCCATTCGTGCTTCTACAAGAAGTCACAGGACACAAAATACACACGGATCAGCCCTCTCAAGTGGAACATAACAATTCAACTGAACAGACATAACAGGAACTCATTTTCATTGATTTTGATTGCCTAATCAAAGCAAACAGTTTTTCAAGCGTAACTCTCGGCAGTAACTGACATCTTGTCCAGGGAGTGTACTGGCACACACGGCTGCCTTTAGAAACAGCCGGCAGGCCGTTCGGGAAATCCCGTCCTCCACTCACCTCAGTCTGCTGCTCAGGAAGCTTCATATTGTCAAAGATGCGGAAGACAATGCGGAAAAGGTCATGCCACCAGTGCTTTTCGAAGGTGTGTCCGTAGCTCTTCATAATCTCGAACATCACCGTCAGACCCCTATGATGAAAAGAGACACGCACGCCAAGCACACGTTAATGCTAGTCCTGCTCAAAGCCTCAAACACGTGTGGCGTTTCCAGCCACACTGGTGGCCGGAGCTAGGGGTCAGACAGCGGACCTGGTCCTGATGTCCAGCTTGCAGCGGTTGATGATGCAGGACAGCTCGAACAGGATGGGGAACCAGCCTCGGACCCAGACTCGGTCCCCTGGGGCCACGTTCATGTCATCACTGGTGTATTCCCTCAGAGCCTGGGGACGAACGGGGGAACGGCCGTCAGGGGAAGGCAGCGGAACGCCGGCACGTACCCCTACATGACACGGATGAGGCCTGGGAGTCGTGCCTGGGAAGCCTACCTGCGGCCGGTCCGCCACGTATTTAGCGCAATGACGGATGAGCCGGATGGCCTCCATACTGGTGTCGGGGAAGGCAGCGTTGCAAACAAACTCCGACAGACACTTCACCGCGTCCTGGAAGGAGTCGATGGCTGCGCCAAAATGCTGCTGAAATGTGTTCACTGGAGGAAAGAACAGGGATCTATTTAGCAGTCCATCCCTCTACACTCTACGGTTGGGCTCTGGCAGAAATGAGTCCGGACTTACGGACTATGTGCCCGGTGGTCTGGAAGGCTAGCTCCACTATGGTCTCGTCATGATCCGAGGCGGCCTGGTGGAACACAGAGAAAATGTTCTTCCAGCCGGAGCGGATGTTGGCTGCCTGGGAGTTAACCATCTGGGCCACACAGCGGATCACCATGTCCCTGATGGTAGGTGACCTTTGGAGAATAGGGAAATAGACACAGTTAATGGTTTGTGGAAAGTGCGTAGGCTGGATTGGGTTCCGCGCTGGCAGGGTTTTCCCCTTATCATATTCCCTACATTCAAATCAGCTCTAACTCTCCAACTTGAATACTCCCCGTCCTGTGTTTTCCCCGTTTCATTCTACCTGTTCTTTTTCATGATGTGCTCAAACGGCCGGAGGAAGTCCTTCTGGAAGCGGAAATTCGCCAGCTCTCCTTTCTCCAGGAACTTCATGGACAGCTGCCTCAGGGAGTCCACAGCAAAGATGGCTACATCCTCATTGGGGTTGCAGCCCACCTGGTGAATCAAACAGAGGACTAAATCCACAGTCAATTCATAGGCTACATCTCTGGATAGTAAAGCTCAATCTACAAATTCAGACTACCGCATTTGAAGTGCATCTTAATCCGGTCCCAGGAGATTCCATACTCAAGATAGAAGCTCACCTTGTTGAAATGATCTCCGATGACCTGCCAGATACGTGACCACTGCAGACGGATGCGGTTCATGTTGTAGTAAGAGATCTCTACTATCTTCTGCAGACTGAACATCCGCGGTTGATGAGCAGAGGCAAGCTCATCCATGGAGACCGCACACAACCACCGCACAAAGTCCACTAAGACAACGACACAGGACATGACAGGTCAGCAAACAGACAGGTGACAGTCTTATCAACACACAGAAGCGCACAAATCCACTTACCAACCGCATTTCCATCTAACCTTGTGGAACCAGTGAAGATCCTGCAGACAACATACACAGGAAAGATTTTCAAGCCACGTTCCGCCAAAACGCACAATCCAGATAAAATCAAATGGCCCAATATGCTGAGTATTGGGACTGTGCAACCATGGGTATAAAATGTAAGCGCAGGTGTATGCTGTTCACCTGTCGACCGCCACCACCACGCTCTGGGAGCTGGTCTCACCCACGGACTCCTGGATATGAGCCATCTGCCTTCGGTCTGGACCTCCAACCAGGGTCCCTGCAACAGGAAACCCATTCAAAACCGCACAGCGCCATGCTCTACCAGCCAAGCTACAAAGGACCACATCTTGACACACAGGCACCATTTACACCCCCCACAGCCCCTGATGTTCAAAGCCCTGTGCGACCTACCCAATCCCAGGGGCATGAACTCCTCTCCCCCAGTGGGAAAGCCTTTGATACCAGCCTGACTGTCCCGGACCACACCTGAGATGTAGCGCGTCTTCACCCCGGTGCCAATCAGCTGGGCTAACTCCAGCTGGCTGATACAGCGTAGTATCTGCACAGAGTAACACACGGTTCTGACTCCAGATGTCTCCACCCAAGTAGCTAGGTTTAGGTCTAACAGTCTGTGTATAATATTGGTAAAGAGATGAGAGGCAGAATTGGGAAAGCCAGACGGGCTCTACTGGAGAATCCCTGACCCACCTCATGCCAAGAGTTGCCCAGGTAGTTCCCGTCAGTGTGGGCCACGGTGATGAGGGTCTTGATGGTGTCAATGTTTTTCTGTTTCATTTCAGTGATGCTGGAGCTGGCTGTGAGCAGGGTGAACCGAGCCAGGGCTTGGACGTACGCATCCCTCTCCAACTGTAGGGAGAGTCACAGTACAGTCCAACAGTGAGAAAAGGCTTGTTGAAAGATGTTAAAAAGGGCAACCAGCACAACGCCAGCTTTTCTACATTTTTAGTTGTTGTAAAGGTGAACTAGGCTTTAGCAAAGAAGCCCTTGATCAACTTCCCCAGAGTCAAATTCTGCCAGCTGCAGATACCATAGACCTGTATTCATTAGCGTTGGCTCACAAAACGACCTTAATCTGGATGTAAACATAAAAATGGAATGTAGATAAAGGGCATTTACTCACTGTAAAATACTCCTTTAAGTACAGACATATGTTTGAGAGATTTAACTTTCTAAGGTGACTCCTTTGAGAACAGGCTGCGGGGTCTGACCTGCATACTGAAGATGCAGGCTATCCTGATGGCACAGCGGATCCCCTCCAGACACAGCGAGGCCACCTCCTGGTCATCACAGTCCTGCAGCCCCACACTGAACGCTGCCAGCAGAGGAGTCCAAGCCAGCTGCAACACACAAACCAAGGCCCAGATCACCTCCAGCATTTCACAGCACTCTGTAAATTAATACAACTACAGAATAACAAACAATGCCATTTAGGAGGCACTTTTTTTTTATGCGAAGTAAATGCAACTCATGCATGTCTACACTGCACTCCATTACTTGGTGTTAGAAGAGCAATGCTCTAACTACGCTATAGAAGACAGTCATTCCAAGAGTGGCAATGCCCTGCAGTACCTTGAACATGGGCCGAACATGCTCCAGGTGGGTGGCGCTGAAGAATGGGGCCTGGGCGTGGCTCACAGCCTCCATCAGGGCCTTGGCTGTCTTGGCCATCTGTTCCATCTCCACGTTATACAGCAGACGACGCTGCTTCTCATTGGCTACGTCTGCAAACAGAGGCCACCCAAATAATCACATGACCATAATCTGCTAAATTTCATGGGTCTCTATAGGACTACTACAAAAACTGAGCAGGTTGGTGTAGGGATTCAGCAAATACATGTGAAAAAAATCAAGGTCACTGAGCCATTTATTTAGGTTTCCAACAGGTCGATAATAGGTTCCTAATAACTCACAGACCATTAATGAGTAGCTAACGAAAAATTCTGACGGCACATGAAGATAACCACAGCAGGCTACAGATGAATTCAAGACCGGGACATTCCCGTTCTGCTGGATTCAAATAGCATGATTAGGCATTAAAGGGGAATTCCGTGGAGAACCATAAAAACCCTACATTAACAAAAAACTGTTCTTGAGGTTGTTGAGGTTTTGGCATTATGATACATGACACAGTATATATAAAAAGGATATGACAGCCATATGGGCTCTCCAATAACTGTTCAGAACAGTGTTCAAAATTGTGAATGAGTGTTTCACACGACTGTCAGCCATCCTTACTGTGCTTGCTGGTCTTTGGTGTGATGGTGTGCTCCTTGCTATCCTTCATGGCTATCTTTTTGCCAGCGATCTCATCATATATAGAGGACAGGTATTCCTCAGGCAGGTCCTTACTGTCGTTGATGCCACGGTTCATTTTGATGTACTGCTCCTTCGTCATTTTGTTCTTCACCTGTACAGATCCAATAACAGCCAGGACGAATAGTAAATGAAAAGAACTGGCCCCATGTGAACGGACTGATGAACAGGCTAATGGACAGCCTGGTTGGGGTTCATACCTGTGGACTGTGCAGGTCGGTGGTAAGCATGATGATGGAGTAGGCCAAGACGTAGGCCGTGTCTGCACTGGCAAATTCTGTCTGTCTGCAGGGGCAAGAGCAGAGGTTTAGGAGCCACTCCCAGACAGCGCATGAGGGGCTGAGGGACGGGCTAATGGAGCTACCGGCCAGTATTCTGACTGAGGTGTCAACTGAAACACTAGCAGAACCGTGTTTCTCTGTCACAAATAGGCTCCTTCCACAAGGAACCTATCATCTGGATCTTCTCTAAGTCAGTGGCTTGTCACGTTTTGCCTCGGAAACCAAATGTAACCAGGTTGTCTCAGTCGCATTGCAACCCAATATACATGTCACACTTGTTTAATCTGATTAATTAAAAGCTAATACATATAGCTCTATATAAAAATGGTTTAATACTTTAAACAAACAATACAGAGAATTAATAAGAAGTGTCTGTTTTAGCATGTTTACTAACAGGATTGGTTCATTTCTTGATTAACTATTCAAAATGGTTGCAGGAATTCTTCCCAACCAGTCTAGGACTGCTCTGACATGTTTCCAGTGTGTACACAAGCTCAGTGCCTCCCCCTGCAGGTAGAAAAACAGCCACTGAAATATCTCCCTCACCCCTGGTTACACTCGAGGTATCGGGCAGCAAACTTCTCCATGAGCCTGTCAATCTTCTGGGCCTCTCCAGGGAGCCGGAAGCCCTCCAGGAAAGCCCTCAGTGCGGAGACAAAGTCCCGGCCACAGAAGTCCAATTGGTCCACATAGCTGTACATCACCTCCTTGTTGAAACGCACATTCTCCCCGAGGTACTCCCCTACCTGGGTCTAGAGAGGAGACGGTGCAGATGATGCAAAGCACAGACACACGGATAACCTTTATTTGTACAGTATTTCCACCAAGTTCCTTAAAAACAAATTCTTATTCACAATAACAACAACAAATATTTCTCATCCATACTTGGGTCTGAAACCTTCCAATATTGGTACTTCCCTGTTGTTACATACTCCCCAAGGAGGCTAGTACGTTAGTCATGTTTCTACAGTACTCACTGTGTCCAGCCGCTCCTCTTGGTGCAGGAACTGGGCGATGTCCTCAGCGGTGGTTCCCAGCATACCTTGGTCTTGAAGGTATTGGACACCTCGCTTCGGCTTTTTGTTGAACCTTAAGAGATGGAGACGCAAAGTGTCATGACTACTTAGATGTGTTACTAGTAAGCCTGAGACCGGTTCTCCCAGTTAAACGGCTGAGAAAAACAGAAGGGAGGATAAAAGGAGACCCACAGCTCAATGCCGTGCTCAATGACATCCTTCTGTTGTTTGATGACCTCATACTGTTCTGGGTGATCGGGGTGGGAGGGCTGGACGCTGGAGGACATGGTGGAGTCCAGAGAACTGACGCTGTCCCGACGAGACGCCAGGTTGTCAGGGAGCTTCAGGTCCGCACCATCGCCCTCCGACGGACGCTCCTGGCCTGGGACACACACACAAATACACTGCAGGGTCAAGACAAACCACCTCTGTTCAGGCTAAGGAGAGCTGCAGGCTAAGGAGAGCTGCAGGCTAAGGAGAGCTGCAGGCTAAGGAGAGCTGCAGGCTAAGGAGAGCTGCAGGCTAAGGAGAAGTGCAGCCACACACACATATATACTCACCCAGGTTGGCTTGCAGGTTGGGGTTAACATACATGTCCCTGCTCCACTCCACCATGCATTTCAGAATGGACACCAGACACTCCAGACCCTTCTTACGCAGACTCAGCTCCTGATAAACATGTTTCCTGTTACACTCGGTCACATCATGCACATAGCTCAAAAACACTCCCCCAGAGAAATCCCACTGTCAACACAGCGGGATCACCTCCTGAAAGGTCACTGTGAGGGGAGTACCTGCAGAGGGGTCATGCCCAGTTCCTGACCACTCCTCCCCATGGCAATCTTGGACAGGTCGTTCACCAGACGCTCAAAGATGTTTGCGGCATTCAGGTCACAGTCGTAGTTCACATAGATGTCCACCACACACTGAGCATCTGGGGGAGAAAAGACCGGTATCATCAGGGTTTAGTGGTAATAGTGGAAAGAGGAAGACAATGTGTCAGGCCTGTGTGCGTTTTACCTGCACATATCCGAGTGAGGGTCTGAATGACCATCCACTTGTGCTCAAAGGAGCTAGATGATGTTTCCAGGATGGTCAAGAATATCTCCCTGAAGAACACCTAGGAGAGGTAGACAAAGCAAAAACTAACAGTGTTGCCTTACCTGAACTGATGCTTGCATTTTATTTATTATGATTTGCGTCTCCAGCACTGGATTAGTTGTGTGGTTGTCACTTCTAGCCTTTGAAAATAATTGCATAACTGTCAGTCGCTAAGAGCAAACCTAGTATTTCTAAAAATGTTTGTGCCAGGAACCAGCAAATTATGTGCTTCTTCCTTGGGGATCTACATGAATAAATAAAATATGACATTGACTAGTCTCATTACAATTTCTATTACCCTAACTAGGGCTGCAAAGTTAATCAAAATCGCAATATTGACATGTGCAATATCCAAAACGCCAACTTGCGCAATTTTCATCTCCAAAAAAGGTGAACGATATACGCTTCACACAAGGCAACGGGCACGCATCGTACGTCCATAATTGTTTTTCTTGCGGGTGCGGTAGGTATTTTTGTAGATTACTTAAATACCTGGACTAATTTTGTTTAAAATAATTTTGTTTATGGTTGTTCAATGTTAGTTTGAGTTAACACTGCAACTGCTAGCAAACACGTCTGCTTCAAGTTAGCGAGTGGCACCAAGATATTGTCCCACATACACAACAGCATGATTATTAAAAGTTTCGGCTTCAATGTCGGTGTCTACAAACAAACTTAATATGGGAGAAAATTTACCTCAAGGGTTGAGAAGATTTGCCTAACCAGCTATGGCAACAGCACAAACGTAGCAAACGCTATTGCATTAATTGAGCAGTTAAACGAATAGTTCGACACCAGCTGCACCTTCAAATTGGTACTAAGTTTAAAATAGAAAACACTGAATTTCACTCGATTTTTGGTCAGTTTAATAGCACATTATGTAGGCTATGATCTCTATTTTTAAGTGAGATTATCTACCCTGTTTACACCCATGTTTGAAAATCCCAAATCATAACCGTGTTGTCAAAGAATTTGCGATTCAATATTTTATCCAAATCGTGCAGCCCTAACCCTAACTACAATGAATTGTCTTAAACAAAAAGATGTCCCATCAAGCAATTCAATTCTGTATTTTAGGACACACTGGGTCAAAAAAAAAAAAACAAGAAACCAGGCAAGCCTAGTTCAGCCGGACCGCAATAAAAAGCATTACCATCTTGAGTTTCAAACCCAGGTCGCCCATGTGAAAGGCTGTGTCGTTAACCACTACACCACAGAACACTACGTTGAACGGGTGTCAGTGTAGCCTCTATCCTGAACAAATCCTCTTTCGCCACTGGCTATTTTAACAGTTAATTGACCATTCGTAAATGATATTGATACAGTTAAATTGACTAACATTTCTTACTAAGTTTACCTCCACCACAAATAGCGTCTATGAACTGTTAGCTTTTGCTACTGGCCGTTTGAACATCTTATCAGCCAGTAATAGGGTTTACCAGTATCTAACTTACTGGAATAATCATAGGAATTGAGCAATTGCTAGCGAGTCTGCCAAAGCTATTTCATTTCATGGCATAACATACTTTTTTCTTTCATTCGTGAATGACACTGACACAATAACTATCAAGAAAGGTGACGATAACTAAGTTTTTCATCAAGTGAAACGACAAGAGAATCGTGGAAATAAAATAAATAAATGTCGTTGTTCACAACAGGTGAGAAGCACTGTCTTTAACCATAACGCCACGGCATTACGCATTTCACCAGTCGCTAAACACTATTGAGCATTGTGTTAAACTGGCTAACGTTTCTTATTAGGTTAAATACCGTCTATGAGCTGTTAGCTTTTGCCACTGGCCGTTTGAACAGCTTATTAGCCAGTAATATGCTTACTGGTATCTACTAACGTCCTAGGAATAATCATAAGAATTGAGCAATTGCTAGCGAGACTGAAGATGAACTTTTCCATGCCAGAAACAGTCGCAATATAACTGTATACAATTTCAGGTTTTGGCCAGCGAAGTTTTCGTCAATACGGAATAATTCACAACGCATACTTCGCTTCGCCTGTGAAGAGATAAGAATTCGGGACCTATAGTCCACAAGTCCGCTTCTCTAACCACTACGCTATTTAAGAAGGTTCACTCATCCACTCACTTTGTCAGTCAGTCAGTAAGAGATATTCGCTCTTCTTAGACGGCTCCGCTTACGCAGTCCGGCAAAAAAACGAAGCATCAATGCAATCAGCAGGACGTAATCATAAAGGAATATGCCAGGCCGCAGACCTGGGTATGGCAAACACTGTGCTAAATGACTAAAATGTATGGAATGTAAACATGGTTGTGTTCATAAACCTGTTTTCTGTCATTCATTAAGTAATAGGTTAAAGGACACAAAAGATACTATCTATGAACACGGCATCCGGTACCTCAATCTGCATCTTGAGGTGGACTTTGAAATGGGACAGCAGAGTGAGAAAGATGGCCAGGGAGAGCTCAAAAACCTCAGGCACAGAGGAGACCCCGTTCTTGGAGAGGGCCACACACAGGTACTGTTTGATGGCGTTGACAAACATCTCATGGGTACGGAAGACCGGCCCTGCCCCCTGGAGGACAGACAGCAGCAGCTGCAGTGACACCACCTTGGAGCGCAGCTCATGAGACCTGAGTGGAGACAAACGAATAGGAGAGGAGTGAGGAGAAAAGCCAAACATAGGTGGTTAGGGGGTACTCAGCATTCATTTGTCGATTCAGACTTCCAGACTGAGGATTTTAAATGACAGAAACTAAAACCACCCAGTCCGTATGCAGAACCGACAACAAACCAGGATCTTTAGAACTCTCCAAATAATTAGCAAGTGGGTAATTTTTATTGTATTGTGAAGAGGATTTCAGGAGAAACTTGGAAATGATTTAGGTGATGAGAACAGGTAAAGGGAGGAGTTGTGGTTGGAGGGACCCATGAATCCTGTCTCACTTTGGATCAGGTGGTCCGTCTGCCAGGGGTTTCATGGAAAGTTTGCAGAGAGAGCGGAAAACCAGGAAGGCGTCTTTCTGCAGGATGTGGGAGAAACGAGCAGCGTTCTGGCCACCCTGCATGGACTCAGCATCCTAAAGGACAAAGCAAAAACAACCAGAAATGCTTAAACTACAGTAATTGTCAATTAATTGTCAATATAATACTACATCATAATAATTATATATTTATTTATTCATATAAATCAACTGAGAACAAGATACCTTTTAAAGCTGAGCCCTGTATAATGCTTGGGGGAGATTCATTAAGTTGTCCCACAAAGTGTTAACTTACCAGGATGTCTGTAGAGGACATGGAGCCGCGGTCATCCAGAATGCCATTCATCTGGTTCGTATCAGCCCTGTGTCTAGGCTGCGCTTGCTCTGTCTGCAAAGGTTCAGGGGGTGGGGCCTGATCCTTATCTGTGTGGAGAGGTGGAACAGATCAGTCAGTTCTGTTAATGATAACCCAGAGACCAGCTTAACCAACTCTATCCAATCAATACACAAGTTACCAAGCCGGTGAGGGCAACCAGTTACCAAGCCGGTGAGGGCAACCAGTTACCAAGCCGGTGAGGGCAACCAGTTACCAAGCCGGTGAGGGCAACCAGTTACCAAGCCGGTGAGGGCAACCAGTTACCAAGCCGGTGAGGGCAACCAGTTACCAAGCCGGTGAGGGCAACCAGTTACCAAGCTGGAGATTCCTAACCTGGTGCAGTCTGGGCCGGTGACTGTGGTTCAGGTACATCCGTAGTTGGTTGCTCGGTGGATTTAGCTTCCGGCTTCTCCTCCTCGCCTACTATTGACCTCCCACCATCCATTTCATCTTCATCCTCTAGTGCCTGTGTTAATGTTGATGGTGTCTCTGGAACAATGTCTGAAAAGAGGTGTCAAATGAATGAGGGAGATATTCCTTGTAATAATAAAAGAATAGGATCTACAGTAGCATAACGATTATCAAAGCCAATACCTGGAGGCGTGGCCTCCTCCCTCATCTCTGTCGCAGCCCCATCTCCTTTGGTCTTGCACTCCTCTTGCTGGCCATTAATGGGGGATATGTCTGGGGCCAGGGGGGTAGTATTGAGGTCCGGGGTGCTGGTTGCTGGTGATGGGGTCCCGTTGAAGTCCAGGGTGCGGTCTGACCGGGGGGAACCGGAAATACGCCCAGGAGAAGGGGAGGGGTTCTGTTGGGGCAAACACAGTCTATCCTTCTCCTGAGCCTCTAAAGCCTGTATAGATAAAGACAGCCAGAGCGGTCATCAGGATCAGACCAGCAAACAGCATGTAAGAATAGATAATGAGACCATCCCACACTGATTCATGGTAAGATACAAGCACACAATGGCAAATGACTGGGATTGTTAAGACAGTATGCATTTCCACTATCAGTGAATATTGTTTATCTTCCCGAAACTCAATCAGCGTTACTTCAAGCGGATACTGACCAGGGTCCGATTGATTTGAGTGCTTTGTATAGATTACTGTGCACCCGACCATGTACTGTGAATTTGGAAAGTATACAGACCTCTTAACAATTTCCACATTTTAGCTTTATTCTAAAATGGATTACATTTATTTTTTCAAGTCTGGCTCTGGCAGAACCTCACACCAGTCTGAGGTCCTGAGCACTCTGGAGCAGGTTTTCATTAAGGATCTGTCTATACATTCTGACTATACATTCTTCCCAGTCCCTGCTGCTGAAAAACATCCCCACAGCATGATGCTGCCACTGCCATGTAACACCATAGAGATGATAAATAGAAATGTGTGGCCTTTTCCAAAATATTTTTAATAAATTTAATTCACCACAGGTGGAATCCAATCAAGTTGTATAAACACCTTTTCTTATTACTTGCTAAAAACCCGTTTTCGTTTAGTCATTATGTGGTATTGTGTAGACTGATAAGGAAAATAAATTATTAAAACCATTTTAGAATTGGGTTGCAACAGACAAAAATGTGGAGAAAGTGAAGGTGTGTGAATACTTTCCGAATGCACTGTAAATGAGGCTGAACTGGACTGGTGGACAGTATACTGACCGCCTGTGTCTCCATCCGGGTGAAGATGACATTGAGCATCTGCGTGAGCGTGGCCTTGGCTGTGGTCTGGTTGATGAGGTTGCGACTAGCCAGGTAAATGTTGTAACAGGTACGCACAGTCAGCAGAACAGTCCCCTCGTGGATCTCAATGTGAGGAGAGGTCACTGCAGTCAGGAGAGCCTGGGGAATACAGGATACAGCAGTGAGGGGATCCTGAACAAATATACCACTTAAATACCTTTTTGACTCATTATGAATTGTAACATAAGTTACAACATTGCTAAGTGTTGGGTAGTCCAATAAAATCTGTTATCAAGTGTAATAATACTGGCAGCTGGTAAGTAGACAGACTTTGGACCCTCAAAATGGGAAAGTGAAATGAGCTCTGGGTTATGCATCAGGACTACTGTACTAACAGAGAGTTATATGCGACCAGATAGATTTCTAGTGTAACCTTGCGAGATGATTAAAATGAATGGTTGTAGACTTAGTCAGCACCAGACTATATGGAGAAAAACATTTTGTGGGAAATGTGTTTTGTCTGGCTAGTCCTTGCTCTGGTCAAATGGTATGCCATGGGCGTTGGTTTCTTCTCTAAAAGGAGTTTGGAGCTGAACACTTCTGAGGAATTTCCAGTCACAGAAATGACGAGAACACATGATGGTTAAAAAAAAAAAAACTCATTTTGATGTCACCTTAACAACTGCAGTGGAAGGAGTTTTAGACTGAAATATGTAGAATTTATATTTTAGTCATTTAACTCATTAATCTTATTCTGAGCGAATTGCGGGAACAGTTATGTAAACGGTCTTGCAGAAGAAAATAATTACACATATTTCACTTTGCCAGCTCAGGGATTCGATCCAGAAAACCTTTGGTTACAGTTCAAATTCTCTAACCTCTAGGCTAGCTGCAGCGAAATAATTGATTTTAAGTCATCAGGCAAATGGCTTTGGCCAAAGCAATGAGTTTTGGTAACCAGGCACAGTATCACTATGGGAAATTGGAGGAGGGAAATCAGCGCAGTAATTTATCCTGAGAGCCACTATAAATAAATGAGGTTGAAAATGAATGAGTCCCTGGCAGAATCACCTTAATAATCTGCAGCTGCACCCCTTCGTCAGTCTGTGGGCCCTGGAAGCAGTTGCAGATGGTCTCCACCAGCCTGTCAATGAGCCTCTTCCCAGGAGCACTACTGTCAGGGGCGTTCCCTGTTATGTGGCCATATGCAATGAGCTTCTGCAATGGTGGAAAGGGGAAATGAGAGGTTGTGGTGAGTGTTCACATCTGTGGCATACAGGTCAACATTGAGAAGGAGGCTTAGTGGTAACAACCATTTAACTCAGCAGCCAATCACATTTTGTGCCACACAGTGACCTTCCTCCCTCAATTGACTCTGGGTCTGGACCACAAAAACACAACCATGTGTGTGTTAACTTGCGCACCTGTAGGCAGTCCAACGAGGTGCTGACAATACGTGGGGACTTGGATTGACAAGCCAGCTCAAATGGTAGCACATATTTGTCAGCCTCAATGTAGTTTGCTCGGGGTGGGACCACTGTTCCATCTCTGTAGGGAAAAGAATAAGGTCATAGCAGGAACAATAACCAGAAGATGAATGTAGTGGAAGTTGCTCTCAAAAAGAGTGCCTGTTTCCTCAATGACTATGATGCAAATGTAATACCAATTAAATCAAGTACGCCAAAAGACATTACAGCTTATAGTAAGTGCATAGTAAAAGTTAACCTGTTATCTCATATTGAAATAATGTTGTTGACTTATGCTCTAATAAAGTGTAAAACACATTCCATTCCAACACAGATACGCAGCTTTTTAACCCACTTATTTACCATAAGAAAATTCACTTACAGTGTCAGTTCTTAATTTTACAGAAAGGCAAAAACACTGGGCAGTTCCTGAAATATTAATAACAGTGGGGAATCCTATGCATCAAAGATATCACCTGTCCACAACCTAAAAATTATTTTGGACTTTCAAATAAAGAATGGGCCTGGAACTTACTTTTGCTTTTCAAGCTCGATTTTGATTTCATCTGTAAAGACAAAAATAATAAGACACAGTAATAAGAATACATCAACTTAAAAGGTCAATCTTCCATTGAAACAATTACAAGTGGACTCCCCGCCTCTGTTTAAGTAAAAAGCTGGGAAATGAGCCAGAATACAGCTCCGGAAAAAATTAAGAGACCACTGCACCTTTTTCTTTCCTTTCCAAAAAAGTCAAAAAGAAAGGTTTTGAGTGAGGAACAGAAGGGTTAAAATTAAGAGACCACGGAAAACTGAATGCTTCTGTTCCTCACTCAAAACTTTCCTTTTCAAGTTTTTTGGAAAGGAAAGAAAAAGGTGCAGTGGTCTCTTAATTTTTTCCGGAGCTGTATATCTAACCTTTCTCAATTCCATAAACAGAGCTATGGATGCAAGGACTGACCACACATGATATAAAACATATGGTTTAAAGCATGTTTTAAGGATATAGCACACTGTTCGGTTACATTGTACCACTGCATATTGTCACTTGCGTGGGACTCATCTGTGGTTTTTAATTTATAACCAGCATAGAAACAGCAAGTTCTAGTGATTCTCATGATTTTAGCATAACATCAGCAGTTTCTGTAGATCCTTCTGTTGAATAGTGAACTGCAGAACAAATACTCAACCATGAGGACCAATAAGCTTTCAACAGAACTAAGGGATAAAGTTGTGAAGACAGATGAGATGGGTATAGAATGATTTGAAAGCCCCTGAATATCTCTTGGAGCATGGTCATGACAACAAGAAGAGTAGGGTGTATGGTCCCACCAAAACCATACATAGAGGTCATCCCTCCACACTGGATGAACAAGCCAGTAGGACATTGATCAGGTCACCAAGAGGCCAATGACAAATTTGACCAAACCACAGGCTTTACGGCAACGACTGGTCAAATTCTGCATGTGACAGTATCACAAGCACTCCGCAAATTTGTTCTATATGGTAGGGTGGCAAGAAAGAAGCCATTACTTCAAAAAGCCCACCTTGAATACTATTTGAAACATGCCCCAAAAAAATGGAGATTCTGTAGCTATGTGGAAAAAATGTTTTAATCTGACAAAAGAAAAACGATATATATTGGCATAAACTCAAACCCACGTTTGGCGCAAACCCAACACCACAGATCACACAAAGACCACCATTCCAACTGTGAAGCACTTGTTAAGATAGAAGGTAAAATTAGAGGAGCACATGCAGAAAAGTTAGAGAAACCGGCTGCCCTCTGCAAAAAAGCTGAAACTAGGATGAAAGTTCACCTTTCAGCATGACAACAATCTGAAGATCACAGCCGGCTAATGACTAAGGAATAAAACGGTCAAGTCCAAAATGCACCGCATGACTTGATTGCCATCCAACGACCCTCCCCAAGGAAACTGACAGAGCTTGAACAGTTTTGTAAAGGGTCGCTAATCAACAATGGTGCATCAGTTTTAATTTAAAAGCATGGAATTCTGGGGAAAAATTAATGATTTGGGAAAAAGTTGAAGGTGGTGTAGATTTACCTGCAGGCACTGTAAAGGTAAATTTGCAAAATGCTTTTCCTGTTTGTCCTATACAACTGCCGTACTAACGGGAGGCTCTTTTAATGATACTTAAAAATTAAATAAAAAAACATTTAGCTTATCAAATAAAACCACCAACTTCTCCTCAATAGAAACTCAGCTTACATAATATGTCAATTGAACACCATTTCCAAATACTAATGGTCTAATTCAACCACACAATCAAATTGCAGAGATTCTTAAATGCACACCCTGACTTGAGCAACACAAATGAGGTAAGAAAACAGTTGCATTTAACAAAACTTTCAAAAAGAATGTATGAGTTTTAGCACCTGCTTTATGAATTTCCATGCAGTTAACTGTTACCATTGCAAAACATATTGCAACAGACTAACATTTTGCACCCAGATCCCACTCATGAAAACCCCCATGTTGTAGTCTCTCAGCTACACACTGCTCTAAAGTGTGCCTGGGTGGCACGCTGCCAGGACATTGAAGAGGGCAGAAGACATTTCCATTGTCTGCTGTAACTATGGACAATACAGTTGTAGTGTTCATGTAAAAACTGCTGACAGAAGGAGAGAGGGAGCAATGCCTTGAATCACTAAAGATTTATCTGGGATCCATGAACATTCCGTTAGCTGTAAAAGCAGAATAACATTGTGTGTATTATACTCACATCACTGCATAGTGTGACAACACCAGTCGATCATCTCATTTCTCCTTTGCAATATCAGTAAATACAACTTATGCAATAGTCAATATTTCACAATATAGGAGAATTACTGTGCAGGAAACTGCACATGAACAAACTATGGCACCAGTGTCTGTTGGAAGTGGACCCGGTCACATCCATAGCTAAGTCGATTAACAATTAATATTTCTCCATGTGAAAGGTATTCAACAAATTTAACATACTTAACCAACTAGTCTACAGTGTGTTGCAAATGACAGTCTATTAGTTGGTTAAGTTAATAAGTTATAAATGTGATGAAAATGCAACTACTTTATTACACGGTCATTTGACAGGTGTGTGGACTGGAATCTAAGCGTTTAATAAGAAACCATTACCTGTTGTTACCAGCCCTGAATCATAAATAATGTAGTGCAGGATCGGGTCAAAGTGCCAACATGTCTACTATTTTCCATCTCAGAAGGAGTGAGAAAGATAGGATAACAGGCTTACAAGTATCACTAAACTGGAATTTCCGGTAGCTTACAGAAAATCTTTCTAAAAGTTCCTCTAAGTTAAAACCTCAAGCATCTGTCTTTGGTACATCAGCGTTGTCATATGCCATGCGAAAGCAGCTGTTATATTGACCAATTATTTGCTGTAAAAATAAAACATGATCATTCATTTACAGCAAAATGTAGACAGCTGCCAGGTCTTCCATTCGGGGGATCAAAGACAAAGATACAACTAAGCAAGATTAAGCTCTCAACAAGCAACAAAAAATGGTGGGAGTGTAAAACAATCCCTCCGCTGCCTATTGGAAAACAATGGACGTCATAGTATCCTGGAGTAAAATTCAAGTAGACACCTGAATAAAAAGGTGGCACTGGTTAGGTGACAGTGCTACGTACTGTACATTGATTGGTTCTTGCTAGGCAGGATGCTAACTAACTAGCCAGCTAGGTAGAAAGCTAGCTGTCAAAGTTTAAGACAAGACTGTAGGATCCTAGTATAACAGTCAGACCTATGACCGTAAGGCCTCACGATAGTAGCCAGTTTTCAAAGAGTGGAAACAAACATTATCTTCCTGTGTTGTGTTGTTAGCTACCTAGCTGACTACCTTCACCAAACTGGCAAACCTAGCTGGCTAGGAAGCTAGCCAATTGAATGCCAGATAGCTAGCTACCTAGCTAGCAAGTTTGCTAAAGAAATTAGCTAGCTAACATTCATACCAACGTGAGTTAGCATATAACAGTTGGCTGGTTCAAACTTTACATTGAAGAAACAACACAACCTTATTTCAAGGATGAAGCACCGACGAATAAAAACAAAACTCACGCACCAAGTGCCACCTGACAGGCTTTCCGCAGCTGACTGTGCTGGCTACGCTTCACCTCCTTATCCGAAAGAATTTTTTCCAGCGCCCTAGACAGAAACATGCTCTTAGTTTTTGTGCTCTCCGTCTGCTTCTGGTGTTGTTGAGCAAAATGTTGGTGCTGTTGCATTTCTTGATATAACTGCTCATCTATCAGGCCGTCATCTTCGGCCTATCCCTGCGTAGATGCAGGAGAGAGAGAAGGCTAACAAAACCGGGCAATAGGTGTGTATATCCACCGAGTTTGTGGGTCTACTACCTCAGCACTGAGTCGCCATGTTGGTTACACGTCACGACACGTGATTAGCTAATTTGATTGTTTGTCTCCCTCGACTGGATCAATTCCTACATTACAGTTTCCAAACGTACTCAGGTCATCTTGACAAAAGCGCTGACAGTTTTAAATGTATTGTGGTCAGTGGCGTCGGACGGGGGGTAAAAGGGGTACTAAGTATATAGGGCCCTAACGTGTAGAGTGGCCCTCGAAAATTTTTGATTCTTGAATAAAGAGGGGAGGGGCTCTTAGAGACCTATGTACAGGGCCCAGAATTTTGTGCCACACCTCTGGTTGGGGTATCAGAATAAACCAGTTTCTGTATTTCTCCTTTTTGCTATCCAGCACCAGATTGATTTTTCCATAAAAAAATAATTGGATGGCATTATGCTGATCCAGTTACTGTCGACAACCAGCTCTTTTAAAAAAATGAAAACTACAGGAAATTAAATGATTACAAAAGAATTAACATGGTAACAAGAAATATAGGCCCACAGTGAAACAAATAGAAATAAGGTATACATGCAACATTATATGAATAACGATATGATGTGTCACTTAGGTTTATGTATGGTCAAGGTAACAGCGAATAGCCAATAAACAGCAGCAGCGTGTGTGCGATGAGTGTGTGCAGTAGTGTGCATGAGTCTGTGGGTACACGGAACTCCCAAAGTATTTGGACAGGAACACTTTTTTCCTGTTACAACACTGGATTTGAAATGATATAATGACAAATTCCAGCCTGTCAGCTTCAATTTTAAGGTATTTCCATTAATATCAGATCATTTGGAAATAACAGCACGTGTTGTGAATAGTTCCTGCATTTTAGGGTACCAAAACAGTCCAGCGGCAGGACAGGTCACTCAACTATCAGCTGTCTTCAGTACTGTGAACCATCAGATCCTCACCTGCAGCCTCTCAGGGCTGGGCATCTCAGGTTTTATACACACATGCCACAGCGCACTCACTGCATTCTTCCTGGCAGGTCACTTCTACCAGGTGAAGTGGAGAAGATCTCACCACTGTGGACGTGAATTGTCTCCTTTCCCCCTTCTGACACCCAGGTGTTGATATAAATCTCTGCTTGGATGTTGACCCACCTACCAGGCTTCACAGTCCCCCTCCACAACATCATATCATTCTCCACAGACATCAAGGTGGTGACTCGCTCCTGCAGTTCAAGTCCAAAATCATAGAACACATCCTTACCTCCCACAGGAAGTGCCGCAGATAACAATCCAGGTACTTTTCATTACACATCCGGACTCCTGCAACCATTCCCTGCATGTAACACCAAACCCTTCCATTTATTCAGAATGCTACTGCCCACCTGGTGTTCAACCTTCCCAAGTTCACCCACATCACCAAGCTCCGCCATTCACGCTGCTGCTTAAAATGTATGCAGGAAATGTAAAGCCACTGCTAAAAAATAAACTAAAATGTTCTAGCATGCA
This sequence comes from Esox masquinongy, assembly GCA_016801175.1. Classification (NCBI taxonomy): domain Eukaryota; kingdom Metazoa; phylum Chordata; class Actinopteri; order Esociformes; family Esocidae; genus Esox; species Esox masquinongy. Next base: position 14,614 of record JACXGI010003107.1, on the reverse strand, counting down.
TGTGAAATGTTTTGTTAGAAAGCACCTACTCTGTGAGGCAATTGTGCGCAGCAACATATTTTGCCCCATGGTCCTTGCCAAACAATCATGAACATCATTTTTTTAATTCAGCTAAAGTCTAGAAACCTCTGTTCCTAACATACTGGGAACAAGAGATCAGAGGTTTCCTTGATGAGAACATCATCAGGATGTCAGCTCAAATACACTCTCCCTACCCATCCACTGGGCTTACCCTGCCTTATGAGTCCAAGTAGGAACCTGATGTTTCAGATTCATAAATCTGGTGGGCAGGCCCGGCGCCACGAGGGGGCAACTACCCGCCTCACTCACCTCATCCTGGTGCCGAGCCTGGCTGTGTGTGGGGCACCTGGTTCCTCCCGTGTGTTCTATCCATACATATTTTAATCAACCAGGGTGGATATCCTACGGTTTTCTAAGGTGACATGAGTTGAGTCCCACTGCTTAGGTACTTCTGATGCCATACAGATCTTAAAACGCCTGAAATAAACATCTGACAGGTAAACGCCTATCCAGGCATGCTAAGAACCATTCCTTGTAGCTAAACACATTACATGTTGTTGCAATCTGTCAGGCAATGACAGTTGATCAAGTTGCATGCATCACTGATTGATGCATGCTATTATCAAGTATGTGAAATGAAAATACAACTGTGAATCCATTAAGTGGAAGATCTTAATTGCATACTCTCGCTCTTCTCAAAATCCACTGGATGAAAAAGCCAGCGGTCCCTTCTCTCCTCCAATAAGGTTTCAGGAGATGACAGGACATTAACAACCTCCTCAGGTATCTGGAGGGATCAGCAAATGAATTATACTAATGAGCACAGATTACATAGTCATATGAGGATTATTCCTTTAAATGCATAATTTTTAAAACAAAACTGTCAATCAATAATTGCTACATATTAGTTTATTTTTCCTGTTCATGGAATCAACAATTATACATGTGCATCTAGATTCATACATTTCTTTATTACTTTAAAACATTTTCATTAAAAGTGATAAAAATGCACATTATATAGTACCGATAAGAAAATACTGACAATTTTCAGTATAAATCTATACTTCAGGATTATCTGGCAAGCAAAAATCATTGCTCATTGTTTTTCTTTAAAAATAAAAAATAAAATAAAAATAGAACTGACAAAAACCAGAATGTTTCCATAACATGTTTAGTGTTTTCTGACATACAGGGATTCTCCCAGAAATAAAGCAATTCACAGTATGAAGAAAGGTATGTTGTGGTGACAATCTACATCCCTGTAAAATGCTTATTGTCAAATAAAGAAAAAAAAACACATATATATATATATATAGTAATAGATGATGAACGTCTACCATGAAGTAACATAGTGGATCAGTTATAAAAAAATAACATATACTTAATTAGCAATGACTAAAAAATGATTAGAAAATAAATAATTGTGGTTACAATTCCCATGTTCTCCTGTGTAGTTAAAACCAAAATAAATTAACATAGATTTCTACAATTCTTCTATTAAAAATGTCACTTTTCATGCTTTGAATGTTCCAGAACTGTTTGGAATGAGAAAGAAAGCAATTCCAGCTCTTTAACACTCCGTACCATAACAGAGAATAAAGTAGTAGGTCACAGTGTCAATGATTCAGTGGGAGGGGGAGTTCAGTTCACATCACCTGCTCTGAGCAGATGTCTGATCACAGAGATCCAGTGTTTATAATTCTCATCAGGTATTTCTGCATTAAAAGACTGCAGTCAGGCTGAGTAGGGTTAGAGAGGGTTGTTGGTGGAGTAAGGCAAGTGTTCCCAGTGCATTTGTTTTCCCTAGCAATGGGCATTGCAAAATCAAAATCAATATGAGAAAGGATGTACATAAAGGCCCCATCTGCTCTCAGAGGAGTCTGTTATCTTCTATTATATAGTGGATTGAGGATGTTCTGCCGGACTAGCTTGATCTGTTTTATGTTAAGCCTGTTGAGTTTGGTGGGGAAGTGTCTAGCATTTTGGGGAAACCTGTTGGTTCTACATTTCCAGCATTCGAATCACCTTGCTGGTTTCGCCCTTCCTGAAAAGCAATAGATAGCACATGACCAGGAACTAGTGAGAACACACCTGTACTCAAGGCATAATGTGACAAACTCCACCTTCCTCAAACACAAGGTGCAAACAGACAGTCAGTATGAGTGTTCAAGTCAAGAGTCTTCATTTGTCAATGACTGGACTCTTTAACATTGGTCTGATCAGTCATCTACTGCTGCATTAGGGTCCTAGCTAAATTACATAAGTTATGTAAAGCTAAAAGCACTTATGCAGTAGTCTCTGGGTCACGGTCCAGCTATTTATGTGCAATCTATACTAGTATTACATTCTTTGAAGAGTCATCCACTTGATACAGGGAAACAAAAATAGAAAAAAATACTGTAAATGAAGTGAGGACTGTTAAACAAACAAATCAGTTTACATCCAAATTAACCTAGAGATGGAAAACTGTACAAGAAAACCTTGCCTGTTACATGCACATCCCCTGATAAGAAACATGGACAGATAGGTGAGAAAAAGGGAGAATGTGAGATGAGAGATGACATTTAGAATTACATTCAGTTACAGTATGCTTAATACAAGAAGCGGGGAAATAGCCCTTGTCATATGGAAAGAAAACCAGAAAGATGGCCTTTGTTTACGCACGCAACGACAAAGACATCCTGGATAAATGATAACACCCCAGGTCAAATGGAGAGGTGCTCCTTATCCAAAGGTCTCATTTGTCCGATATGTTGAGTTCAGATGCACCTATTTTCCAGATAAAATAAAAATAAAATAAAAATATAATATAAAATAAAAATCAATCAGTAAATTATTTTTGATTGCAAAAAAAAAAACAAAAAAAAAACAAGAAAACATTTAAGAGATTTTAGAATGTTACGTTTCTTCGCATAATTCCTTCGAGTTAGTTTTTGTGTGATTTATCAACATTAATAGCTTTTGGAGAAAACACAGGAAGTGGTAACCCTAGTGTCAGGAGGGTCATGCAAAGACACCCATATTTGCTGTTTCGCCTCAGACTAAAATTAGAGCATTATTGCAGACCTCTGCTCTTCATTCGTTACTATGGTAACACGTCAGATGGAAGCCATTTCTTCTGTTCCCACATGCTGTAATCACCTAGGGGACGAGTGGCTGTTTACAAAGTGAACTGGTAGAAGCAGATTGTCAAATATGTCCCCTCTATCTAACAAGCTAAGCAGAGGACTGAGCCTCCAGGGATGCTCATTCATTCATTCATTCATTCAGGCCTTTCGTACAATTCACAAAATAAAAAAAAAAAAAGAACTACTGAAAGTAGCATCTCATTGCTGCCTTCAAATAAAAGAACATAGAAACAGCCTCCCATCTGCAAAATAGAAACAAGTGCCTTTTGTGGATCGAATCAGGAGTTACAGGCCTTTCTCTTAGGGACACTCCTCCCTGTCCGCACAAAAACCACGTGAGCACAATGTGTGCGCCTGTCACGCGGTGCGGTGAGGCCACGTCCACACTATGGCACATGGGCGTTGGCGTGGGGGGGTTCTTCCTGTAGACAAAGAATGTATGTGCTTGTGTAAGACTATGTGTTTGCATATACGAGAAAGTCAACATCTGCATGTGTGAAAGTGTGTGTGGCGTCACTATCGTCAAGGTTACAGGACGGGGGGCCTACAGTGTGATGACCGTGCCATCCTCCTCCTGGCTCCTTCCCCCCAGGCCCCGGCCGGTTGGACTGAGCGCGCTCAGTGAGCTGGCACTGCTACTGGCGGCCAGGGCTCCGTTGGCCGCGGTGCGGAGGTTCAGGTGAGGCTCGTAGCGGGGCAGGGCGGGCATGCTACAGCTGGCTGACGCCGCCCGCGGGATAGGCAATGCCTCCCCGCCCGCCTCGATCACCAGGTCCTCATCATCCTCGTCGCTCTCCACCTCCTCCGGATGATAGTTCTGGATGATATGTGCCGGGGTCGTCGCCACTGCGGTGCCCGAGGAGGAGTACCCGTAGAAACTGGCGCCGCTGTCCGACGAGCGCCCCGAGCTCCCGGAAACCACCCCGCCCCCGGCACCCCGGACAATGTTGTTGCGCTGGTTGGCGGGCTTCACGGTCACAATGAGGTTGTGACTGTTGGCGATCATCATGTCCGTCACCTGGTCTAGAGACTTGCCTTGGACCTCGATGCCGTTGACCTCCAGCACCTCGTCGTTGACGGCCAGCAGGCCGGTGCTCTCGGCCAAGCCCCCGGGCACCATGCGGGAGATGAAGATGCCAGGCACCTTCTCCAGGCCCTGAGGCGTCACCCGGACGCTGGAGCCGTCGCGGATGTAGAAGCCCAGCGGTTTCTCCTGGCCGTGCTTGTAGAGGCGCACGCGGCGGTGGGTCTCGGGGAGAATGTCCACGTCGATGATGGAGGACACGGGCCTGAAGTCCCTGGGCAGGCTGATGATCACGGGGGGCTTCTTCCGGTTGGCATCAGGCCGCAGCAACACGGCCGCCAGAACCGTCTTCTTAGGGCGCGTCAGAGAGTCCGTACCAAACGCAGAGTAGTCAGCTTCCTCTGCAAAGAGGGCAAAAGACGGATTAAAACCCACTACCTCAATAAGACGGCAGTGAAATTCAGATCGAATTGCTCACTGTAAAGGCTTATTGATAATCATTATTACTGTGGAACTATAAATCGTTGCTGACATTCCACTGCTGACTACACAGTAGTTATGTAAAAGTGACTGTGTTGCTCTAAGCCCAAAGCCTAGGCCTCTTTCCCTCTTTCGTTTTAGAGCTTTCCCCTCCCTTTCCTGGGCTTTTTGGTCATGTGCACCAATATAGGTGTATACGGACTCCGGTCTCATTAAAAGCAGGGCTTTCTGAATTCCCCAGAAGCTTACAAAGAATTTTCTGTGGGATATACCTGGACTTTCACCTGAGCATGACTCAGAGAAGGGGCATGGACAGCAGTCAAGACTTGATCAAAGGTCTGAGAGAAACAGAAAAGCAGGCTCTCTAATAGTTAACCAGCACACTGACGCTAAACATTAACATGCCTATTACCAGTGCTGTGTACACCAGTTCCTCCCTCAACCAACTTCTCTCCCAGTGGCTATGTACGGAATGTTCTAGAATGAAAGGCAGTTAACATATACAGTGGTTTGGTCACACTGCAGTTAGCTCATGTGATGGGACACTGTACTGACCCTCAGCATCATCAGTAACAAGGACAGCTGTGTTGTCATTTTGGACTGTATTCTCTCATCTCCCCACACCAAATAAAGGAGGAATTTTACAGACAGAAGTGCTATCCATAAGAAACATGTGCATTGCCTTATCTGGACAAATGAGAAGAGCACGACAAAACAAAACATTTGCATTTAGGGCATTCTGTTATTGCACCAACACCCAGAGGGTTCCGAAAAGTCACAACGCATCATCCAATGCACATCGGGCCAGGTCGTAGCGCTGATCACACTGCTCGTTCAACCATGAGCTATTGGCCAAAACATGCGCACTTACAGGCGAGCGCAGTCAGGGGCCAACATCCAAGACTGAACTTCGGCTTAAAGACAACAATGGAAACAAAGTTGTATGATATTTACAAAACAATATGCATATTGCGGGTTATTGACTTATTGACCTACCCAATACAGTTGATCAAAGAATTTGACGCTCAAGATGTAAGAAACATTGTGAAACTAATTTGAACTAAAACTTCAGCAGCATAGTTCATCTTTTGCAAACGTCCCTGCTCTTTTATACCAGATCACATTCTCCTTTAAGTAAACACTGTGAGCCAGTACTTATAGAAAAATGCACAATACAAATTGAATAGGTGAGCTGTCAAAAGGTGAGAGCTGCAGTCAATGTTTCTACTGAAAACAGTAGTTAACATGCGTTCTCTTGGCCAGTGAATATGTTGAAAACCGGCAAATGGCAGTGAGCTGACCCGAGAAACGGCATGGCAACGGTTTCATGAATTTGATGATGCAAAGTCAAATCTCAGGCTACAGCCATGGATCCAAGTGACAGGACTTTGGATATTTACCATCCTATTAGCTGCAATACCTATTCACAGGCTTTGTCTATCCAGAATTTTCCATGTAATGTGGGCGGAAATCCAGCTATAAAGGCATTGTGAATTCAACACATTTAAAATTCACAATACCTTATAGCTGCTCTACTCCCCAGAACCAAAATCAGTAGTTTCCAGCTACAATGGTCATTTATAACATTATAACATGTCTTCACTTGTTCATATTTCTGATCAATTTGATGTTATTTTAATGGACAAGAGTGATTTTCTTTCAAAAACAAGAACATTTCTAAGTGACCCCAAACTTTTGAAGGGTAATATAATTGATTGATCAGTTGATCAGTCCAAAACAGTCCCTTTCTAACACACCAGAGCTGGTTTCCTACAGCTGATAAAGAGTTAAGATAAAGTACAGTAGCAAACCTAGTGGTTAGATTATGCTGAACTGGTTGAAAGAGTAAAGGAATGGTTGTTTATTAATGTTTACACAATAGAAGTCACACCTTTAGATATGATTTCACCTATTGACTCAAACCTCAGGCATGTAACTGCGTAACTGAGCATGATGTATACGTGAGTTAATGGTTAATGAAACCAATTCATGGGAACTGTGTATAAAGTAAATACCAGCCTACAACCCTCAATGGTGTCAGTAAGAAAAATATTTGGTTTCAGACTATTTAGTTTGTGGAAGTCTGAAGGCGTTGTACAACTGTGTGAAAAAAGTACACCCACCCCACAGAAACTTGTCTTATTTTTACATATACACTACCGATCAAAAGTTTGGGGTCACTTAGATATTTGTATGGACATATGGATGTCTGAGGGAAAACAGCCCTACCATTAACATCGCATAAAATGTCTAAAATAAAAATCTGCTGCACCAAGACAGATGCAAATTATTTTTTTAAATCATTAAAGTAACGTAAAGATCAGAAACGAACCGAATGGTTGCGCAGTGACATTACGGCAAAATCAAAAGGCTCTCTGGAAAAACCACTGATTATTGATGCCCTTGAGTCTGGGAGGGGTTACCAAGCAACTTGAAGTCCATCATCCCACTGTCTGATGGACCATCTACAAATAGAGAGTAAAGTTCAGACCAGTGGCACTATATAGAACAGGTCGTCCCACCTAATTCAGGCCAAGTGTTGACTGAGACATACTCTGAGAAGTTTCCAGGAACACCAGGGTAACAGCAATGGGTCTATAGGCCTCTTTTGCCACAATCAATGTGGCAAAGTGCCTGAGTCAACAGTCAGAAAAAGACCAAAGGCACAAATCTGGCCTACATAGGAGGTGCATATGCAATTCACATTTAGAAAAAGAAACAAGGTTAAAGTTAACATTTAATTTAATTCAATTAAAAACCCAGCATAGCCCCCCCTCAATGAAGGCTTCTTTTCCATCCTAATCAGCAAGTTGTCAGGAGTGAGGATGAGAGGTTTGACAAGCAAGTCAGCATATAGGCTAACTATAGGATATCTTAAACCTAAGTCCATATTATAAGCTGGTTCAACAACAATGCAGTCGTATTTTGATGATATTAATACTCATTTATTCTTTTGGTTATTTTAAATAAAATGTATTGCTGACATAATGGCTCAGATGTATTTAGCCCCTTGTACTTTAATCAGGAGTTTTTACAACTGATTAACACAAAACTCCATAATGCCAAAGTGAAAAATATAACCCGCTAAATGTTCTAATTACAAACATGGAAAAAAATTATTACAAAAGTATTTAACTTTGCTATGACATACCTTAATGAGCAAAGTGGCCTTTATGGGAGAAAATTTTAATCTTGGCTGGAGTTTGCCAGAATGCGTGTGGCAGACTTTGATATCAAGTGGAAGAAGAGTGTATGGTCTGATTAGAGAGCTGAGACTTCGGAGAAGATTCATTTTCGAGCATGACAATGACCCCAAACATACAGCCAAAGCCACACTGGAGTGGCTTAAAAATAAAAAGGTCAGTGTCCTGGAGTGGCCATGTCAAAGCCCTGACCTCACACCAATTGAGATTTTGTGGAAAGGGTTGAAAATTTCAGGTCCCCATTCAACTTGATGGAGATTGATCAATTTTGCAAAGAATAGGCAATGTTGTATCCAGATGCGCAAAGCTGGTAAAGACTTTGATCCAAATACACTCATTGCTGCCAAAGGTGCCTCTGCCAAATATTAACTAAAGGGGGTGAATACGTATTGAATCAACCAAATAATCTTTTTTGCATTTTGTCATTAATTTAGCAAATTTTTTTAGATTTTAGTTTTTCACTTGGACATAACGGATTTTGTGTTGATCAGTGGCAAAATCTCCTAATTAAATAGGCTACTCTTTGACTTGTAACATAAACGGTGGAAAGTAACAAACGGTGGAAAGGTCCAAGGGGTTTCTGAGATCCACTGTAAACAATTTATGTCATTTAGAATTTGTTCCAATAATACTCCGCCAACCTTGCAAAAAATATGCAATGTCAGAAGATTGGGCAAACACAGGTCCCTATGACAAATTGATTGGGCAAACACGGGGCCCAATGTCAGTATGGGAATTCTTCTACATCATACTTGCAAAACGTTATGTTTCCACGTCACCATCTGAGAAACAGGAGCAACCTAGTACCAGGCACTGTGCTCGTGACGTGATCCCTAGAGGAGCCACTGAACATCCCTCTGTTAGTCACAGCCAGAGCAGACAGCCATGTCAGCGTAATGTGACACCATGCTCCAGCGACAACAATTACCTTCATAGAGCCACAGGACTGTCAATCACTCACTACTCTCCAGTACGGTGTGCTCATAAAGACGAAAACACATTCATTAATAATTTAAATATAGACGCACCTAGACAATCAATGTGGGTGTTCCTGTGCTTTTTAAGACAACGGGGCTATGTTCAGTCTTGATATCTAGAAAACACTCTTCGGCATCTGCTCAATAATAACTGCTCTGGAAACCGTCTACTATGTTGACAGCATGCCTGGATATTCCTCACATGGTGAGTACCATGATGTTCCAGTCACAGAGCGATAAAACAAGGGAGTGGAGGAGCGAGGGAGGGAGGTGGAGGGCACTTATTAAAAGAATGGGGAGATGGTTGATTGGACAAAAAATACTTTCAAATAGGAACATTCCTGTAGTGATTCTATTCTCGGTGCAGTGAACATACCTCCTTGGCACAGCTGAGATAAAGTTGTATGCTGATAGGAGAAGGTAAAGAATTCATAGGAGAAAACAGCAGGGGAGACATGGAAAGAGGAGGAAGGTTAAAAAAAAAAAGCAATGAGAAGAAAAGGAGAGAGTCAGAAAGTGATAAGCCAGGGCTTTGGTAAAATGGCATGTGGTGCAAAGACCAGTGTATCATAAACGCAATTTATGATATATTCAGTGCAGACGTTACTGTAGGAAAACGTGTGTTTGTTCCACCTCTAGTAGATAAGAGACAGCACTGATGTAGAAGGGAGGTCAAAATGACTAAGCTACATGGCTATCATTTATATCATGGTTGTACAATAACATTTCCATGAGCCAAAAGATAACTGCTTACAACGAAGGACTCTGAATGAATCGTTCGTGATTAGCAGTGCATGACTATGAACGCACACACTTGGTGAACCTCCATTATTATTACTGTACCGGCATACTAAGATATACAGATAGCGCATTCCTTTCTGCAACCTTTATTGAGTGTGTAAGAACAAGTGAAAAAGAGCAGAGTTATTCCTTCTGTCCCTTGTCATCACTGCAGCACACTGTACTTCATCAATTCAATTTCTGCTGACAGTGGCCCCCGCCCCCTTCCCGTTTCTCCCTCATTCACTCAGTCTCTCTGCCTCTCTCAGTCCCTTTCATCCAGACTGGCTTGCTTCTCTCTGTCCTGCCTGACGGTGACTGATTGCACTGCTGCTGGGCCAGCTCTACGCTGTGTTCCACGCTGTGTTCCAGGCTCCTGCTGCAACCTGCTACACCCAGCCTCCAAAGGGAAACGGGTGAGGAGGGGGGTGAATGGGGGGAGGAGGGAGGGGGTTGATGGGGGGCACATGGGCTCGTAAGGCCCATCCCTACCCGGGCCATTCTGTCGCTCATTCTCCTGAACAATGACATTGCCGGTGATGCAGCCGGGCTTAGAACACCCTTCTCTCCTTCACTGCATCTCTCTGTCTCATCATCCTGGGCTTCTGCAAACACAAGGAGCTCGGCTGTCACTACGATCTGGGATCAGAGGAGTAGTCAGACTTTTTATGCTGCGTTGTGTGCCTAAAAATAGCTGAGCAATAAATACCTATCCTTGCCACATCATGGGAAATCAATATGACCATGTAAATAAAATGAAAACATAAACCACCAGTAATATAAAAGTTACACCATTTTGCCCAAAATGCAATAACAAGGTTTAAAGGGAGAATGTGATTCAAATAAAAAAAGAAACCCTTTCTCGACAGGTATGGGCTACAGCCGGAGAAATGTAAACACTTTCATATTCAGAGATGGATGCAATTACTGATCATCCATCAGATCAAATCATGGATCAGGTTATCACCAACCCCTGGTTGGCCCCTTCCAGCAGCCAGGCTTTGAAATGTTTTGAAGTCCAGATGCAGATGTGTTAATATGTAAATAAGTTTCATGATGGCAGGTACGATATGCAAGCATGAATTATTAGGCTACCAAAACGTCTAAAGACTTCTACCTTAAATTAGTGAGTGCAATTTATCGCTCTTGCAAAACATAGGTCAGTTATACCAACACTGACTTTTGTCCATTACAGCACAGCTCTAATTAATATGTATAGCTATGTAAGACTATCAACTTACCCAACTGAGGTAGAAAATCTATTGTCCTATTTTGAGGAGCTGGATACACCCCCACCAGCTAGGAAGAAAAGTACCTTATCTATAAATGTACAGCAATGCAATTTATCAACCTCACCTTTTGACCAACATGGTAAATAAAATACCGCATGTACGTTCCTGCCAAAATTGTCATTAATTCTTTCCATTATTTAATTTCGTTTCCTCACCTCCCTCCTGGGGTCTGCCCCCCACACCACTCCACAAGTCTATGGTAGTCAGTACACCCTCCCTCTGTCCCTAGCTAACTCCTGGCCCATGTCCCCACTCTTATATGTTGGCCGGCTGTCCTGTTTAATCTACCAAGCAGTGGTGATCAGAGGCTGTGCACATTCCACTAAATGAAGCTCCCCCACCCCTCTTCCAGCTCCTTGTCCACCATCTTGGGCCTCACTCCCTCCAAATTCTTCACCCAGGACACATTCATACTCAAATTTTTAGCAGCTCCTGTCATCAGTCACCCAATATTCAATTGTTTGTGTTCAAAAAGGCCAAAATTAATGTTACTACAGTGCAGATACTTTCTGCTTGCACACCTCTATTACTACAAATCCCACATTCTAGAGCATATTTGGAGTGTGAGTGTTTGGGAACGACCGACTTCTGAAAACGATCAGGACCGCTGGCAGTTTATTAAAACATGTAGGATGTACACATTTAAAAATGACAAACAATCAACTGGTTGAAGCAACTTGAGTCTCAGTTGATCAATATTTTAGTTGGGGGCTGTCCTATAAGCAGGCTAAGCAAATAATGCAGGCATTAGAAGGGTACAGAGTACTATGACAGAATGAATATCATAATGGACAGTGAATTTACTGAATACAAGAAAACAAAGACCTTAAATCTGTGAAAAATCTATACATTCAGCTGCAGCTAGCATCACAGTTCTGTAAAGTGTGATGCGCTACTCAATTGGCTAGCTCTACTGTCTGTAAAGAAACAAGTCTGTGTGGAATTGTAGTTAGTAGACAACTTTTTTTGCTTTCAACTGCTTTATAGTTATGTCATGAGCGAAGCATGCTTGCTGGCTAGCAATCATTAACAAAGCTAGCTAGCTGATGTTAGCTGGCTAATAGCTAATCCTACATCTAGATTACAAGCAGCTAAAATAGCAACTTAACTCACATCAAGGAAGGCATCGTTTTATCCTAATCAAATTTTTACAGCAACAAGAGAGGATATGGCAAAACTTAAAACATTAGCCTTTCACTGGGATACAGTTTTACCACAGCTTGGTAAAGGGACGGCGACCATACAGCAAGCCATTTTCCAAAAATGGTTTAGAAATGCTGTTTGAAATATGTACTTACTAATTGCAAACAGTTTTATTTGGAACCAAGACAGCAGTAACTACATTTGCTTGGAATGCCGAAACTTGTGGTGCTTTATGAACAGACAAATAGAGAGAAAATGTATTCTACCACAGAATTCCAATTCACTTGAGGAGATACTAGTTTTTATGACAAATGTATCATTGCTAACATTAGTAATTAGTACAGTAGGTGCGCTACAGTGAAATTCTCCTTTGCGGTATGTATGAAAATGTACAGGCAATTCTGCTTGGATAATGCAAGTGCCATCAGCATAATGGTTTAGAGGTAGCAAGTTCAAGTTAGGGTAAGTGCACATTGCCTGTCATTAGCACATTTCCTCTCATTACTTGTCATTGCCTCCATATCATGCTTTACCTAGCTGGCCACCCTTACAACCACAACCTGTCATTAATTGCTTTACTGGGTGGGAAGGCTGCACTGTGTACTCAAAAATTATGAGTCATTATTACAAATGACTTTGCCCGCCATGGTTCGAGTATCACAGTACAATAATTCCATTAGCAGGGCTCCAGACTGAGACCAAATGGTTGCACTTTGGTTACATTTTTATTTGGTTGCACCAGTGCGACCTTCAGAAACATAAATTTTTATGTATTTTTCTTTATTCAGTAAAATGGTAATGTGAATCATTCCTCTCCCTTTCCCTCTCACGCACCACTCCTCCTGATAAGGGAGTGTAACTGTGACAACAGCCTCCTGCCATACACAAACATTTCCATGAACTTGTATGTAGAATCATGACGTTAGTTTTCAGTTTATTGTTTGCCGGCAGCAGGCCAGCTGACAGTCTTGCCTGGGCCCGGGACGAGATAATCTTAGATGGGCCCTTTAATGTCAACCCAATGTCAGTTCTGGGCCCCCCCCTACCCTGGGCCCGGGACAACAGACCCGTTTGTCCCCCCCTATTGGCGGGCGTGGCCGGCAGTGGGTCATGGGATGATCTTATTCAAATAATTTTCAAAACATTTGTGCTTTTCACTGAACGATCCCAGTCAGTGAAAATAGCTGAACTTCCCATCACTAGACTTTATTTGCCACATTGAAAGATAGCATGCTATTTAATAAAGCACAAGGTATTTAATAAAATGAAAGATTATAAAAAACTAAATCAACCCAAGAAAAACAAGAAACCAGGCAAGCCTAGTTCAGCCAGCCTGCAATAGAAAGCGTTGCCCTCTCGAGATTCGAACCCAGGCCACCCATGTGAAAACTGTGTCGTTAACCACTACACTACGGAGCTGCACATTTGCCGGGTGTCAGTATAGCCTTGTGTCCATCCTGAACAAATCCTCTTTTGCCACTGGCCGTTGCAACAGCATATTAGCCAGTAATAAGCTTTACTGGTATCTACTAACTTACTGGAATAGTCATAAGAATTGAGCAATTGCTAGCGAGTCTGCCAAAGCTATTTCATTTCATGGCATAAGAACATATATTTTTCTTTCATGGCAAAACAACATACTTTTTTCATTCATTCGTGAATGACATTGATACAATAACTATCAATAAAGGTGACGATAACTAACTTTCTCATCAAGTGAAAGGACGAGCGAATCGTGGAATCTACCAGAAATAATTAATAAATGTTGTTGCTCAAAATAGATTCGAACTTAGGTCTTCCACATGAGAGGCACTGTCTTTAACCACTACATCACAGCATTACACGTTTCAGCAGTCGCTAGACTCCATTGAGGATTGCCACTGGCCGTTTTAACAGCTTATTAGCCAGTAATAGGCTTACTAGTATCTACTAACTTCCTAGGAATAATCATAAAAATTGAGCAATTGCTAGCGAGACTGAAGATGAACTTTTCCATGCCAGAAACAGTCGCAATATAACCGTATACAGTTTCAGTTAAGGCTTACTATAACGTAACTACTGTATGTCGCAGCCAGCAAATGTGTTTGTCTATCCTGACCCAAAACACATGCACGGATGCGTATTTCGAAAATCCACCAGAAACAGTCAGAATATAACCGTAAACTGTTTTATTTCAGACTTACTATAATGTAGATACTGAAGGTTTTAGCTAGCGAAGTTTTCGTCTATACGGAATAATTCATAAGGCGTACTTCGCTTCGCCTGCGAGGAGATACGAACTCGGAACCTATAGTTCACAGGTCCGCTTTTCTAACCACTACGCTATTTAACAAGGGATAGTCACACACTCAGTAAGAGACATTCGCTCTTCTTGGCCGGCTCCGTTTACGCGGTCCGGCAAAAAAGTTAAAAAACCTAATCTACAAGGTACTTGTTGAAAATAAGAATGTGCTCTTGGCATACTTAACTGGGTAAAAAAAAAAAAAAAAAAAAAAAAAAAAAAAAAAAAAAAAAAAAAAAAAAAAAAAAAAAAAAAAAAAAAAAAAAAAAAAAAAAAAAAAAAAAA
>JACXGI010003106.1:25260-65998 GCA_016801175.1 Esox masquinongy | reverse complement strand
GGTAAAACTGTACTGACTACTCTGGCTATGCTATCGACAGACTCCACTATGCTAGCAGGCTGGCTAACAGCCTGCGGCCTGACCTGCACCCTATTTCATGGTGAGGCTATAGGAGTGAGACTCCTGTCAATGTTCCTAGATAAAAGAAGAGCACCACTCCAGCTAGGATGGAGTCCGTCGCTCTTCAGCAGATCAGGCCAGGCCCTATTTCTGGGAGAGTCCCAAAAAGAGAGCCAGTTATCTACAAACTCTACCTCCTGCGACGGGCAGAACTCCGTTTTCAGCCAGCGATTGAGTTGCGCAAGTCTGCTGTAGAGCTCGTCACTACCCCTAGCTGGGAGGGGGCTGAGACAATTACTCGATGCCAACACATCTTTCTAGCTAGTTTACACGCTAGTGCTATGTTCTGCTTCGTAATTCACCTTTAATTGCTATTTTCACCTGTGGGTGTTACCATGTATGTCTGTAACAAGGCCAAACATTCAAGAGTATGTAAACTTTTGATCAGGGCCATTTGGGTGATTTCTGTTATCATTATGATTTAAAAAGGAGCCAGACAACTATGTGATAATAAATGGCTTCATATGATCACTATTCTTAAATGAAAGGTTTTTTTGCATGATCAGTCATATTTTCAAAATCAATGCCAAAATTTCACGATTTCTGCCAGGGTATGCAAACATACGAGCACAACTGTAAGTTTTTTGTAAACTTCCGACTTCAACTGTACAGCTCATTCTCAGTGACATCACTTGTGTGTGTGTGAAAATCGGAGTCACATAATCAAACAATTTTAATCTTAACTAGGGTTTGGAACTGTTTCATTGTAAATGCATCACAAATGTCTACGCGCTGGTTCCCCACCATATGCAGCCGGTGCCCTTTTAATTTTCTTCGCCCCTGCATGCCCCTCAGACAGCCCGAGTCCCCCACTTGTGTGACATGTGTCAGGTGGAGGAAAAAATCTGCACTGTCTCTCAGAAGTAATCACTCCCCTTGACTTTGCCATATGTCATTTTGACATGACAAGAAATTAAAATGGATTGAATTGTTTTTGCTGTTGATCAACCCCAGAAATGTGAAAAATTATAAAATCTGCAAATTGTTCCAAATAAACTACAAATATAAATCAGAAAATAGTTGATTGCACAGGTATTCATCCATTTTGCTTTTGAGAGGCACTGTATATATAAAAGGTGAGGGCATCTGCCAAACAATTGTGACAACCACTTATTATTCTCTACTTAGAGTCGTATAAAGTACATTTCATGTGGAACTGTTCCTCACAGGAATGAAACCAATAACACAGGTATTTCAAGCACTGCGCTCTACCAACTAAGCCAAAAGTTGCTTTTACATTTTAGTTAAAACCATTTCGTAAGCACAACCCTATTTCCAAAAAGTTGAGACGCAGTGTAAAATGTGAAGAAAAACACAATGCAATGATGTGCAAATAATTTAAACCCCATATTCAATAGAAACTAGTACAAAGTCAGCATATCAAATGTGGAAACTGAGACCTTCTATTGTTTCTTGAAAGATATATGCCCACTTTGAATTTGATGCCAGCAACATGTTTCAAAAAAGTTGGGACAGGGCTATCAAAAGACAGAAAAGGTAGTGTCATGCTAAAAAATAAACCTGGAGGAACATCTCACAACTAATTAGGTTAAAAGGCAAAAAATCAGAAATATGATTGGGTTTGAATAAAGCATCCCAGAGAGAGTGGTGTGGGGTTCACTACTCTGTGAAAGACTGCGCGGTCAAATAGTGCAACAATTTAAGTTCCCAAATGCTTATGGAGTGTTTTTAGAAGAGGTGGTGATGCAACACAGTGGTAAACATGCCAGCTTTTTTGAAACGTGTTGCTGGCATCAAATTCAAAATGGGCATGTATTTTTCCAAAAACAATAAAATGTCTCAGTTTTAATATTTGATATGTTGTCTTTGTACCATTTTCAATTAAATACAGGGATACATGATTTGCTCATCATTGCATTCTGTTTTTATTTGTATTTTTAGCAGCATCGCAACTTTTTTGGAAACAGGGTTGTACATGCACTGCGCACAAAGTGTCATATCCATCATCTCTTCTTCTTTGATAGAGAAACTGATCAGTCAGTAGATAAGGGTTATATGTCTCTCTGCTGGGTTGCCTACTACATGTTCAAGAGAAATATGATTTCTTTGTGAAACGTGTTGACACGCATATCGCAGAAGTGCGACAGTGCCTTTTTTATCTGTGGTGGGAGGTTTTCATGTGGCTATCAAGAGATGCCACTCTACATGTCGACACATTCTTGGCACTCCCTCGGAGCCTACACACACACACACACACACACACTCACAAATGCACTTCTACACGCATTTATTCAGCTTGGAATGTGCATATCCTTAAACACTAAAGCGAAACAAAGCCCAAACAAAAATACACCCACATACCCTTGAGGCAGTTCAGCTGAATCCCTGTTGACCAAGAACTAAAACCTGCAGCATTTCTTTAGCAATTCGATGAGGTTTCCTGTAAATCTACATGAAAGGGTTAAGAAGAATTGTCTCTACAAAAGTTTTTATTGGTAGTCAAGCATTCTCGAACCAAGACAATATACATTGACTGCAAAAAACACGTTATACCCTAGCGCGCGCACGCACACACACACAGTCAACACTTTTGACTTGCACACAGTATACCATTTATTAAATGAACAATCAAGTCACTTTTTACTGACATTTGTAAATATATGGTTGCTTTAATTGAAATAACAACATTGTGAAATTTTCATTTTGTTTTGTTACTTGATATTTTTATGTTTATTGACGATAATTATTGTACTGCAATGCTGGGATGCAGTTGCTCACACAACTCACTGCACCTTTTTAACGTTGCTGTAAACTGCTTAAACGACAAATGCAATGTGATTTAATAGAATTTCTGTCTTTCAGCGCCCTTGAAGATGTGCAGGTCTGTCGCGTGACAGTCAGTGGCTTGTTCCAGTATCCTGTTGTGCAACAAGGTGAAGGTGAAAGTGGTGTAAACAGATCTGCATTAGCAACACGACCCGTTTCCTGCTTCCTGCAGTGTAATGGCTCGTCCTGCGTCCTGATGTCTTCACTCATCTCTCTCCCTGTCCTCAGGCGGTCGGCTGTCCGTCTTCGATTCGAGCTCAAATAGACCGGCCCGTCCTGCTCTGTGGTCTTCTCGCCCTGTCTGCCTCCATCCGCTCAGGAACTACAATTCTTCAACAGCAGCCGTACCTCACAGGTCGGGCTGACAGACACACGTCGACACGGCGGACCAACACATAGCGATTAGGCCCACTTATGTCTGAACACATGCAAACACGCGTCAATGAACACCACCCATCAGATAAAACCTAATATTACGAAACCCTCTCTTGAATGCACAAACACAACCATTCAGGTGTGTGGATCTTGAACATAGACAGGATCGCACGTGTCTAAAAGAGTAGTTCACAAAAAGAGTAGTTCACAATAGTTGACTGAATATCTAAGGCGCTGATAAACGGTTACAGGACTACATGTTCAACCCAAGAAGGAAGTGTGGTCACTTTTCAGCCTTATTTGTGATTCACACTCCTAGAAACCCCCAAACGTTCCTTGACAGCTGTTCTTATGACTCAAACCAACATGGTTATAATAAGAGCTGGATGTCAACCATCCAACATATTTTCATTGCCAAACAACACAAATACACAGGCTGTTATAATCTCTTTCAATGATGACAATCTCTGAAGCCAAACACATTTGTGTTGTGACTCACTTTTTCTGTGAAATATGCTGTCTGTTTAATTAAAGCAGTGTGTCCATGCCAGAAGTAATTCGGTTAACCGGTAATGATTATATTTTCTATCCTTGATACAGTGAATCACTCCGGTAAAAGAGATTATTCCGGGATTTCTGATCAACACACACGCCGCCACCTGGTCATCCTTAGGTATTTTCCTTTCAACTAATGGAGCAGGTGTTTTAGAACCCTGTGACTTTGACTGACAGATAGGTCGGCTCACCGTGGGGTGGGTGGGAGATGCCGGTAAGCAACCACCAACCACACACTCAACAGTTGGCAACACCCCCCAACACAACAACCCACTACACACCCAACAAACCCGGTCACTCCTCTCAACACTTCATGAAAATGTTTTTTTGGAAACTGTGCCTGTCATCCAGACTGTTGTCATAGGAGTACAAAAAAGCAGTGTTTCACTAATTAGGCAAGACAATGTTTTCCATTCGTCTGAGAATAGACAATTTTGTTATGGAACATTGATTGTGAAGCACGGAAAATCTTCAAGTTGTTACAAGCAATCAAAACCCTATACAAAGAATAGGCTGAGTCATGCTTTACTCTCTGTGTGTTTAAGCCCTATTTTATGCTTGAAATGTTTTTGAATGTGAGGCTTCATAATATACTGCTTGGCTGTTCATCAGCCTATTTCTCTATTTGCGGTTTCACAGCTCAATTAGCTAAGGAACAAAAGGGGTCGGTTCGAGCAGACATTTGTTGTGATGTGGCATAGTGCATCACGGATTACCCCTAATAGAGAGAGGAAAAAAAAGAACAAAAACTAGTTTTGAGTTTCAGACGTTTAATCTGTCTAATCCGTAAAGCTGTGAAAACGACTTGGAAAAAGAGGGAGGAGGGAGGACAGTCATGCAGTCATACAGATGGGCTAATTTTGGTCTAATCACAGATGCACCGAGGAGCAAAACTCTGGAACAAATTGCACCATATTGCCTATATATAGTGCACTATTTTTGACCAGGGCCGATGACACTTACCAAGAATGCTTGATAAGGTTCCATTTTGGACACAATCCAATAATGTGTTGACGACAAAGGAAGGTAGATTTAATTGTTATAAACCATTGAAGGAAATGAGTTGGTTGTTACGAACCATTAATGGCAATTGTCAAATTCTGGTGTGATTCCGTAGATGGGGTGGAGATGAAGTGGAAAGCAAAAAATCTGTGTATTGATATGATGATAATCACGAGGAAGTCGACAGTGCCAACAGGACCTAACACTGCGGGCAGCGGCACTGTCCACTACCTCACCAGCAAACGGCTCACTGGTTGATCATCAGCACCAAGCCCTAACTGGCCTTCTGACTTTAAACTCTAGGCGGTTTGCCCAGGCTGAGTTTTACTGGGGAGGAGAGCGAAACAGGCCATGGACAGATAGTCGGTTGTGAAAACAGCCAGCCAGACAGACAGGCCGGTGAGACAGTGGTCCGACCTCCCTCCCTCAATTCATATTGGCTGACAACACACAGCCAGGTAGCCTGCCAATTTGCACCGGGATTAGCCGGTCAGATTACAGGGCAAACCACGGGACGGCTTCAGTTTGAGACAGAGAGGACGCGGTGCAGGCGGCACGGGACATGCTATTTGGCAACAGCCGAGTTCACGGATGACGTGGAGACTTTGTTATGGCACAGAAACAGGCAGGCAAAGATCCAGTTAGCAAAAGAGAAAGAGGGGGAAAGACAGAACTCAGAGCCTCAGAGAACTCTAACACGCACACGTGCATGCACACTGATCGGGAAGCATTGTAATCAGCCTCGGTCTCAGCAGATGGTGCAGAATGGGGGGACAGACAACAGATAATCTGTGATTACATTGCGTAGACAATTCGTATGATCGTTGTGGTTATAAATTCCAAATAAGACTTCACAAACCTTCACTTGGCGATCAGTTGCTTAGTAGTCAGAGCTAATATGTTGGGCTCAGAAATGCTTGATTCAAGCCATATTACAATGGGGGGTGGTGCTCCATCAGCTACTCATACCATGTAGAAATGACAAAGTGCAGATTTGTTGTCTTTAGAGATTATGTAAAGTCCGGTTTGGGAGTATTTATGAATGTGTTTACATCTAGCTAGGCCTATTTCTTCCAAACAGGGAGACTGACATAACATACATGTACCCTTTATTACTGACTGATAAGATAATTCTGTTTTTCTATTTAATCTGTTTTGCTGCTAAAAAACAATTGTTCTTTGCAATGCTTTATTTGTCACTCGGTTTTCACGTCTGTTACCAGCAGTGAATTTTCACTTAAATTATTTCTTAAATGATTGAACTGAAGAAAAATCAAGATGAAAGTGTATTAATTCAATACCATTCTCCATTGAAGCAATCATAATTTCATTACTAGATATAATAAATATAGGCATGTATTATTCACTAGTTCTAATGGGTAAGATGAGGAGGTAATGTTGGCGGTGGCTTCATACCAGATATTGATTAGTGTTGTCATGTTTGTTTTCCATCCCCACGGCATATAGCGCGAGGAGGGCCGGGACGGACAGTTAAAGACTAGCAGGATTACGAAAATTAGGGGGTTGATTGTTGTCCGAATGAGGAGAAGAAGCTGATTAAATATAGAGAATTAGGTCAAAGCGGTGATGATGGTTAAAAGGAGGTAGCAGGACGTGGTAGGTGGGGGTGGTATCGGGGTCAGGGAAACTGACGGCGGTAACGCTAGACTGGAGGAGGCCAAGAATGAAGTGGTGACGGAGGGAGGGAGGGAGCGAAAGAGTTAAGGAAGACTATAATGGGGGACTTAGAGAGAGGGAGAGGTTGCTGCCTAGTGATATGTGAGTCAGATAACCTCATCCACGGTACTTCACTTGAACTGCTCCCTGGGCGTGTCCGTCTGGGGGTTTCCCACTGTCTAGACACCACTGAATCAGCATGGTGGTTCCATTTGTTTTTCTTCCTCTTTCGCTCCTCCTCCTTGTTATTTTTCCCGCCCTCTCCCTCCACCAGCCTAATTACCAGACACTTTTATTGATCCATCGGATTTGGACTCAAATCCTTTCCGTCTGACAGACGGATATGTGGTAAAGTCGTTCCCGGGGTCTTTGGTGATCACCCGTTAAACGAGCCCACCTGTTAACAGTGTAACGCCCCTCGCCCCCTTGTTAAGGGTTTTTTTGGAGTTGGGCTGCACGTGGGCAGTGTCTGAACAAAGCCTGTGTTTATTGATCGGGTAATTTAGTGTGTTTTCTAATTATTTTGGGTTTGTGCTAATAAAAGCTTTTAGCTACAACTCTCGTGATTACAAATTTTACCCAAAATCAAATCACGGGGACTCATTTTTAAATAATGTAAACATGAGTTCATGCATCAGTTAACAAAAAACAAGTAACCTCAGTAACAATGAAAGCCACCGATGCTGATCAGTAACAATGAAAACACTGATCATGATAGTTCAGGTTAACAGAAATTGAAATGTACACATACAGAATACAATAGCTGTTAAGTAAATGTGTGCCAGAGAAAGCTTTTAAGCTACCCAAAAATACAGACCAAATGGTTCTGAACTCATAGAAAACTGAATTTAGCTTCTAAAATCAGTAGTGTGTGCTAGCCCACTAACAACAAAAGTTGGAGTAGCTAGCTTGTGCTAGACACAGTCTGAGCATAGAAACACCATCAGACACCATCTGTAACTACTTGCTGAGAAATGGTTAGAATATTCACATTTCTGTATAACAGAATAAATTCGTCAGAACCCTCAAAAATCAGCTGTATCTTTTTGAAGATGGCTTCCATAAAAGATGGTTTACAGTCTTCTCAGAAGTTTCTTATTTTACACAGTGTACTCCCCACAGTGTGGCAAAAATGTCACAAAGATCACCAGGTATCTCAGACACAGGCTGCATGAGCTGCTCGAATCTAGTAGATAAAGACAGTTCAGGTTAATCATATGCAAGACAGAGAGAATTAAAAAGCTTACGCCACTGGGTTATCATGCTGAATTTTACTACCTATTATTGCCTTGATAGGACTGTCTTGCATTGGGATCTACATCATTGAGCACTTATGTACAAAGTACTTTACACACAGAAATTCACACTCAAGCTCATTCACGCACACTCACCATCTACCTATTCAATCACACACTTCCATGAAATCCATTACTCCTCAAGAATGAATATGCATATAATTGTAAAATAAGTGAACTTTAGAACATCACTAATAGCTTTCTTAGGAAAGCAATTACCTGTGTGCACAAAATGCACAGTGACTTGAAATAAAATCCAAAAAAGTTGGGAAGCTATGTATAATGTAAAGAAAAACAGAATGCAAGGATGTACAAGTCATTTAAACCCTATATTCAAGAGAAAATACTACAAAAACAACATATCAAATGTTGAAACTGAGAAATGTTATTGTTTCTTGAAAAATATATGCCCACTTTGAATTTGATGCCAGCAACAGGTTTCAAAAAAGCTGGGACAGGGACTACAAAAAGCTGGAAAAGTTGTGTAATGCTAAAAAAACAACCTGGTGGAACATCTCACAACTAATTAGGTTAATTGGCAGCAGGTCAGTAACATGATTGGTAAATAAAAAGAGAATCCCAGGGAGAATGAGTCTTTCAGAAGTAAAGATGGGGAGGGGTTCACCACTCTGTGAAAGTGCAAAAATTTAAGAATAATTTTTCTCAACATTCAACTGCAAAGAGTTTGTGGATCTCATCATCTATGGTACATAATATCATTAAAAGATTCAGAGAATCCGGAGAAATCTCTGTATGGAAGGGACATGGCCGCAAACCGATATTGGATGGGTGTGATCTTCGGGGTCGCAGGTGGCACTGCATTGAGAACAGATACGATGCTGTAGTGGACATCACTTCATGGGCTCAGGAACACTTCCGAAAACCATTGTCTGTGAACACAGTACTTCCCTGCATCCGCAAATGCAAGTTAAAACTCTACCACGGAAAGAAGAAACCATATATAAAAAAGATCCAGAAATGCTGCTGCCTTCTTTGGGCCCGAGTTCATTTAAGATGGACTGAGGTGAAGTGGAAAACTGTCTTGTGGTCTGACAAATCAAAATTTGAAATTATTTTTGGGAATCAAGGACACTGCGTCCTCTGGACTAAAGAGGAGAGGGACCATCCGGCTTGTTATCAGTGCACAGTTCAAAAGTCAGCATCCGTGATGGTATGGGGGTGCATTAGTGCACATGGCATGGGTGTCTTGCACATCTGTAAAGGCACCATTAATGCTGAACAATATATACAGGTTGTTGGAGCAACATATGCTGCCATCCAGACAACATATTTTTCAGGGAAGGCCTTGTTAATTTCAACAAGAAAATATCAAACCACATTCTGTATGTTTAACAACAGCATGGCTCTGTATTAAAAGAGTCTGGATGCTAAACTAGCTTGCCTGCAGTCCAGACCTTTCATCCATTGAAAACATTTGGCGCATTATGAAACAAAAAATATGACATAGGAGACCCCGAACTTTTGAGCAGCTGCAATCCTATATCAGGCATGAATGGGAACTACAGCAATTGGTCTCCAAAGGTCCCAAACACTTAGAGAGTGTTAAAAGAAGAGGTGATGCAACACAGTGGTAAACATGCCCCTGTCCCAACTTTTTTGAAACGTGTTGCTGGCATCATTCAAAAGGGGAATGTATTTTTCCAAAAACAATACAATTTCTCAATTTTAACATTTGATATTTTGTCTTTGTACTATTTTCCATTAAATATAGGGATTAATGATTTGCACATCATTGCATTCTGTTTTTATTTGCAGTATGTGCAGCATCCCAACTTTTTTGGAAACAGGGTTGTAGAAAGAGTAATAATAATAAGTAATGCAATGTGCATACTTTTTGTGCAAATCAAACCATCCCAAAATGTGAACAATGTAACACAATGGGAAAACACTAATAAATATTTTTGTCAATGAGGATATGGGAACTGAGCAATTCATTGTTTAACTTTGTGTTCAACGTTTTGCTATTACAGCAACCGACGCTCCCTTGTTAGTTTCCAGGCACAGAAAGGGAAACAGTGTGGATGCCGATTGGTATGGGTGCCCATCAGATGTTCCAAGAACTTAAGAAATCCCTCATTAAAACTTCTCTGCTTGCTCTGCTATCTCTGTGTCTGCAGTCCTTTATATATTGACAGTATTGTTTTAAAGTCAGCTGGGACTACCTCCTTCTTTCCAGTATTTCCTGGTCATTGTTCAACATCACCTTCAATGCTTTAACCATTTTTCTTTGCCCAAATGGGCCAAGAAAAATTGGTTACTTTTTCCTGAAATGATGAAGTATTCAAAAAAGGATCAAATCCAATGCACATTTTAGTGCCCATGCTGTTGATGTTACGAACCACTCATAAGGCGTGTTCACACTGCACCTTAGCCTAGCGCTAAAAGTCTCTTAAGCCCTGGGCTAAGGGAGGTTTTCACCCAGGGCTAAGCATGTGTTTACACTTGCTTATTTTGAAGTGGGCTAACACCACGTTTAGGTTGGGGCTAGCTGGCCCTGCTCCGTAGCAGGGTTAGCACCAACTTTTCAGGGCTAACCATACAAAAAGAGTGACCAATTAACCAGTGAGAAACAGGGTTAATAGAATGTTTATTATCTAATCACAAAAGCTGCACTTTCACTTAATTTACATACACTCTTGACGCATGCCGTTATCAACAGTTATACTGTATTTGTGTTTCGGTCCTTTCACTCTGCAAACTTTCTTTGTTTCTTTGTTTCTAGCTTTTTCTTAGCAAAGAAGTTACTGCAGCTTGATTTTGATGTAAAACTAGCAAATGTGTTGAAAAAATAAAGGTCAACTAGTAACATTCTCTGCCTTACGTTCATATTTTCAAGTTACAGTTTTTCTCTTTCTTTGCCTAGTTTGAACGTAATTATCAAAGCAAAAGAGTGGGCATCTTGATCAACTGATGTCAGAAAGATGTTAATTGAATCTTGGGAGACTAACATTGATTGCGTGTCAATGATGTACTGCAGCATTATTCTCATGCCAGAGAGAAAGAAACAATTGTATCTTGTCATAGATAGAATTTAAGGTAGTTTTGTGTGGATTTGGCCGTTAGCCCAGGGCTTAGAAAGTGTGAAACCTTAGCCTAGGCTTAAATCTTGGCTCAGGGTTAACAAACTCTTGTGCTAAGATAACACAGGGCCAGTCTAAGCTTAGGGCTAAGATAGCATGGGGCTGTGAATAATGCAGTGTGAAAAAGGCCTATCAAGACTTATGGTAGCTCTTCCAAGTCCACAAAATTAAACCAAAATATTGGTAAAAAAGAGTATTTCCTGTGGAGAAGTTAAGCACCAACCTTTTTTTAGGGATGACAATATCAGAACACTGCTAAAGCTAGCTAGCTGGATAACTTTTAATACATAACATCATTTTAAGTTAGACAGTGGTTCTCCTTTTAAAAATCAATACTACTATAGTTTGCAGTAGTCATTCAGCAGACTGTCTTTTCCAGAGCACCTTACATTTGCATTTTAGTAATTTAGCAGACACTCTTATCCTGAGACACTTACAGTAAGTGCATATATTTTAAAACAGCTAGGTGAAAACACAGTAGTTGAAAATGCATTCTGATCAATGAATTAGTTATCAGCAAATGTCAGTGCTGGAAAGAAGACCATAAAATAATAAACATAAAACATGAAAAGTTCACAAAAGACAAATGACAACGGTGGTGGGAGTGGAAATATTTTAAACACTCATGTTTTTAAACATTTTTTTAAAGATAGGTAGAGACTGCTATCCTAGCCTCCATGGGAAGCAGGTTCCACCATTGAGGTGCCAGGACAGACAAGAGTTTTGACTACATGGATCTGAAACTGCCCTGAAGGGGTGGGACAGCCAAGAGCCAGAGGTGGCTGAACAAAGAGACCAGGTAGGGATATAGGTTTTCAGCATTGCCTAAAGGTAGGGAGTAGCTCCTCTTGTTGCTCCATAGCAGGGAGGTAGTGTAGTAGGTGTGTAGGTAGGTGTAGTAATCCAGACATGAGATGACAAGTGCCTGGACAACTAACTGTGCTGCTTCCTGAGTGAGGTAAGGTGGTATTCGCTGAATGTTGTAGAGCATGAACCTGCAGGATCGAGCCACTGATTTGATGTTAGTAGAGAACGACAGCGTGTTTTTTTCCTAACAAGGAGATTGACAGACATGTCATACATGAATTCCCTTTATTAATGACTACAGTCTTGTCAAAGTTAAGCTTGGGGTGGTGAGACAGCCTCCAAGCGGAGATGTCAGCCAGTCACGCAGAGATGTATTTTGTCATCTGGACAGGGTGTAAGTAGAAACAAAGCTTTGTGTCATCTGCATAGCAGTGATAGGAAAGATCATGCAAGAATAAGACAGAGCCAAGAGACTTGGTGTACAGAGGGAAGAGGAGCGACCCAATAACCGAGCCTTGGGGAACACGGTAGTAAGCGGCTGCACAGCAGACACCGATGCTCTCCACACCACCTGGTTGGAGCGGTCTACCAGGCAGGAAGCAATCAAAGAGTGAGCAGAGCCAGAGATGCCCAAATCAGAGAGGGTGGAAAGCTGGATGCTATGATTCAGAGTGTTGAGGGCAGTAGATAGATCAAGGAAAATGAGGAGAGAGAGTTAGCTTGGGCACTGCGAAGAGCTTCTGTTACACAGAGGAGAGCACACTGGGGTGCTGCGTAAAATGAAAATAAAAGCAAAATGCAAATGATGAGCAAATCATGTATCCCTATATTTAATAATGTTTTTGGAAAAATACATGCCCATTTTAAATTTGATGTCAGCAACATGTTTCAAAAAAATTGGGAAAGGGGCATGTTTACCACTGTGTTACATCACCTCTTCTTTTAACAATACTCTGTAAGCATTTGGGAACTGAGGAGACCAATTGCTGTAGTTTTGAAAGTGAAATGTATTCCCATTCTTGCTTGATATAGGATTGCAGCTGCTCAACTGTTCGGGGTCTCCTTTGTCATATTTTTCATTTAATAATGTGCCAAATGTTTTCAATAGGAGACAGGTCTGGACTGCAGGCTGGCCAGTTTAGCACCCAGACTCTTATTACGGAGCCATGCTGTTGTGATACGTGCAGAATGTGGTTTGGCATTGTCTTGCTGAAATAAGCAAGGCCTTCCCTGAAAAAGACGTTGGCTGGATAGCAGCATATGTTGCTCCAAAGCCTATATATATTGTTCAGCATAAATGGTGCCTTCACAGATGTGCAAGTCAGCCATGCCATGTGCACTAATGCATCCCTATACCATCACAGATGCTGGCTTTTGAATTGCGAGCTGATAACAAGCCGGATGGTCCCTCTCCTTCTTAGTCTGGAGGATGCAGCGTCCATGATTCCCAAAAATAACATTTTGTTTTGTCAGACCACAAGACAGTTTTACACTTCGCCTAAGTCCATTTTAAATGAGCTCGGGCCCAGAGAAGGCAGTGGCGGTTCTGGATCATTTTTATAAATGGTTTCTTCTTCGCATCGGAGAGTTTTAACTTGCATTTGTGGATGCAGTGATGTACTGTGTTCACAGACAATGGTTTTTGGAAGTGTTCCTGAGCCCATGTAATGAATCGTGTCTGTTTTTAATGCAGTGAAGTTTGAGGGCCCGAAGATCATGGCCATCCAATATTGGTTTTCGGCCTTTTCCCTTGCAAAGCATAAGTTGTTTGATATTCCACTAGGTTTACTGTTTTAGCGTTACACAACTTTTCCAGTCTTTTGTTGCATCTGTCCCAACTTTTTTGAAACGTGTTGCTGGCATCAAATTCAAAGTAGGCATACAGAAAATGTCAGGAAAATCCTACTAGAACAGCTGAACTTTATTTGTGATTAATCAGAGTCACTTTAAATGATGGCAGGTGTGTAATGACTTCTATTTAACATGAGTTTGAATGTGATTGGTTAGTTCTGAACACAGCCACATCCCCAGTTATAAGAGGGTGTGCGTACTTATGCAACCAGGTTATTTTAAGGTTTTTATTTTTCATTTTTCCACCTCAAAGATTTCAGTTTGTTTTTCAATTGAATTGTTCACATTATAGGTCACATTAAAAGTGGAAAAAGTTCTGACATGATTTATCTTTGTCTCATTCTTTTACATCACAAAAACTTGGCATTTTAACAGGGGTGTGTAGACTTTTTATATCCACTGTATATTTTTCAAGAAACATTCAAATGTCTCAGTTTCAACATTTGATATGTTGTCTTTGTGCTTTTTTCTATTAAATATAGGGTTTCAATGATTTGCACATCATTGCATTCTGTTCATATTTACATTTTACGCTGCGTCCCAACTTTTTTGGAAACTGGGTTGTAGTATTAGAAGCTGCTACAGTGAGCAATCAGTAGTTCTTTGGGCTTTGCTCAGGACAACCTTATGTTCTGGTCATGTAATCACATGCCACTGCTAGGCCACTGCCAGGGGCCTGTAGATTTACATGTCTATTGTAAAAGTAAGAACTTGTGTCATCATACCTCCAACAACTGTAACTAAGCTCAGACAGAGATGTCAGCCACGATATGAAACAGAAAACAATTAGCTGTAGATAGGCATAATGTATTCCAAAAGTGATATGACAACTTAGATGCCAAAAGTGATATGACAGCTTTGCTCAGACCATTTCTATTATATTTATAATAAGTTTATGCTAGCACAGGTACATGGTCTATTGAGTCTGAATTGAAATATATCTTGGGCAAATTTATTATACATGTGTGCTATGTGTTCCTGGAGTATAGCACTTAAAAGAGGTTGTCATAGGTAGAAACTTAAAACATTGAATCAGTGAAAAAATCAACAAACAAATCAAATTAATGGAGCATTTATTCTGCAGATAGGTGTGACATTTATTTATTTTTGAAATATGTTTTCCTCCTTCCTTTCTGATAACTGCAAAACAGAGGTGTGAAGTTTGTGGCACATTGGTTTCCAACGTGACGTCTTCAACTTTGGTTGGTAGAGCCAATCCTGAGAAAGTGTATACTTATTCCATTAATCTGTGTTATTTTGGACAATCACTGAACAATACATGCTCTGACATGAGTACACCCCTGAATTATTTTTTGTACGTAGTGAGGCAACAAATTACATTTTAATAAATTGCAATTTAAATAAACAGACGTGATGGATAGGTTATTTCACCCCTACCTTCTTCAACCAACATAACAGCTAAAATGAAAGTCAGATGCAACTCTCTGGGGCCCTCAGAAGAAAGGCTGTTAATGTACATGACTAGGTGAAGTTTTCCAGAACAAACAATTTTAAGTCAATAATTCCACTGTTGGATTATCTACAAATAAATAATTTTAAACCACTGGGAATCTATGACAGGGCATCCAACCAAACTAAGTAAAAGTGCTAATTCTTAAAACATCTCAAAAACATCTTTAAATACCCCTGGGTAATATCAAGTGATATTCATGCATCTCTTGCCATAACCTATGTCGAAGTAGATGGGTCAACTGTTAGAAAGAGACTGCACATACATGACCTACACTATACATCAGGAAGGAAGTGACCTTTCAACAAAACAAAACCTGGCAGAACAACAAATCTACGCAATATGCTCTGGACAGTAAAGATGGAATGGTTTCTGTCTCCCAACTTCATCATTGCGGCCAGGGGTTCAACTATAATCCAGTACAGGGCGGCTAAATTTGCCTCAGCACTGCCCGGGGTTGACAAGAGGACAGGTGTTAGCCGGACAGGGCTGCCTTGGCCACATCTCATACTAGCGACTCTTTGTGGTAGGAATGCAGTCTTAATCGTGGTTGTAAAGCTGGAGAATGTGATATCTTCATTAAGCATGTGTACTAGCTAAACAGTTCCTGGTTTACCAAGCAGTGCGATAAAGAACAGAAGGTCTTGTAGGACAGGTCGGCTTCGGGTATCCTGTACCTACTGTGGCGTTGTTGCAACAAGGAAATATTATTTAGCTAATTGAATCTCAAAGGTCAGAGGGGAGAAAAACAGGTTTCTAAAAAAAGCTGAATCACATCCATTACTGAATGTGTGTACATTAAATATTGTTCTCTTACTTGTTTGACAAACCTTCCTTTACACACACCACCGTGTATAAAGTGTCTGTATAAAATATTTCTGTTTCACTATCATGATATATTTAACTAATTGTGTACTTGTACTATTATTATTGCACAGTTTGTGATTGAAAAGCACTAGAATCTATTGAACAGGCAATATCCTTCTGAAGTGGGCCACAAACACATTAAAACCCTCTAACTTAAAACAGACAATTTAGTTGGCGGTATTACGTTATTTCTGCCAAATTAGCAGATTTGCCTATTGAAGCTGGGGATGTGTTTATTTTTTCAGCACCAGGAAACTGTTTCAGTCTTTTGTTAGATGTGGCAAAATGTACTTTTTCTGTGTTTTAAATGAGGTTACTTAAGTGAGGAAAAAATATCCACAATATCTTAATTTGCATATATATACATATATATATGAAAGAACAAACTTTCCACAGGTTGTACTTACTTCCTCACAGTGCCATATAGTGCGTGAAATGATTACCTTTATTGACTCTAGACAGAAATTACATGGGACTGACAGAAGCCATTATCCTCAAAGATGGGGTTTTAAAGAGGGACCCTGACCAAATGTACATTCCCACTACTAGGTTGCACTTTTTCAATCACATACACATTTTTTGGAACATTGGTTAGGATGACTAACAGTAAAGCAGCAGTGGTCAAATGCTTCAGTAGATTTACAGAATGTCTGGTAATTTTCTTGCCTTTAAATGCATCTGGTTTGCATATCTTATATCCTTCTGTTGCTTAGCTTTTGGTTGAACTGTCATCAAAGAAAACTAAATAAATTTAAATCAAAGTCATTACTGTTTCATTCATACTGAGACGAGAAAGTTAGATGAGAAAATGAATACGGGTTACTCTAATGCAATATCTTCAACAATGTGACTGCCATTTTGAAAGCTCCTCGTTCCATGACTTTACTTAAATAGGCGTATATTACGTTATTCCGTTGTCAGAATTCTAGATTCACAATCGGAAAGCTATTTAGAGACTATTTACACCTGTTTTTTTACCTTGTTTTCCGACTTTGACTGTTTTCCGCCAAAAGCACTCGCCACTTAGCGTTGGTACCCAGGCGCTAATCATCCCTCACTGAATGATTGACGTTAGTGGATGAATACACGATACTCCCAGATGAATGATCAGAGCCTTGGTTGAATTTGAAAGAACTTACAAATGAAATACAAGATTCCCACGACCATTCAACAACTGAATTAGGTTATTATTGAAACATAATACAAACAATATAAGCTACTCAACAATTCAACATATGTATCACACAGTGCCGGGCACAGACCTTCCAAAGGGCATGTGCTGAATGTGAAAAATCGGGCGGAGTTGTTGGCTCACATAGATGGACAATGTGTTGGAGTGAGTGACACGCGTTAAAGAAAATGAACCACGTATGCCCATCAGAGTGTGTGACGCGCATAAGTGGACGGACGACGCATGCCCGTCTGTGTGCACGACGCACGTCACCAAGGCAGACGGGCACATGTCACCTACATAGCAAAGGGGCATGTGCTCTGCATAGGTTGGGCCTTACCTGTGCACGTGTCTGTTAAGAGATTCAGCCTTTTGTGTAGGCTAATTAATCAAATGTATTACCTTAAATAATCTACAAAATACCAATGATATACTTGAGTATGCAACAAATGAATTGTTATTGAAACAACAAACAATACCCTCAAAAATTCAACAAATGTATTACACGTTGCTGTTTTACCCAGTACATGTCCAACAAACCCAACAAGTTTGGGATCAAATTTTGGTTTGCTGCTGATGTCGACACAAAGTACATGCTCAATGGCTATCCATGCCTGGGGAGGGATGAAACCAGGCCAGCGTGTGAGCAACTTTCAGAGACTGTGGTTTTGAGACTCACAGAGCCTTTCATGGGCAAAGGCAGAAATGTGACAATGGACAACTTCTTCACATAACTTTCCCTGATGGAGAAACTGATGGCAAAAAAAACAAGCCTTCTGGGAAACATGAACAGACACGGGAGCCTACTGTTACGAACCCTGTGGCTCTAGCAGTCTAGGGTGGATGGTACAGAGACCCGTAACATAAAACTGATGCAAATTAGTGTAGTGTAAATGAACAGTGAGAACAAACGACAACCAAAGCTACCGTCAAACACAAAACATTTATTATAAACACACGGTAAAGGGGGAAGGGGCTGAGCTGAACGCAAGAAATGAAATAATAGTCAAAGCACCCCTAAACTGAACTTGCCTGCCTCAAGAACCGCTTAGCTAACTACTAACCAATATAGAAATACAGTGGGTGGTCCACTCAGTTCTAACTAGTGTTTTTAGACAAAGGGTTCCTACGGGTTGTGTATGCCCAAGGGTGACTTGCTAAAAAAAAACCTTTTCCCAGGGACACAGGGATAAACAAAACACACAGGTTGAACAACAACTAGACAGCACACAGCAAACAATTGACTAGACAACACCAAACAAAACACCACAGCAATACATACTTACATGAAACAGGACAAAGTGAGATGTGTGTGCTAAACTAGGTGATGCATGTCTGAACAAAGTGTCTGTCTATCAAAAAAAGGTATGTATTTCAAGAGTGTCTATATCCATGTGGAGTAAATCAAAAGAGTCTCTCAGGGAGAACCAACTGACTGGGTTTTTAAACCAGGGGATGTGTGATGTGATTGGGTAATGGAAAAAGGAACAGGTGGTGCAATTAGGAGGGTTGTTCAGTGATTGGTCCATCTCAGCAGTCAGGCGCTGCACTCATGACTGCCAGTTGGGAAACACCAACGAGCACAATCAGGAACATAAGAGACACCTGGGGAAACGGCAGGAGGGGAAAAACACAAACGCACATACAGGGTACCTGCATGCGTAACACCTGCGCGCAAAAAAACACGCCAGTGGAGCTATACTCCACAACAGGGATGGAGAATGGGAATGCTATGCTTACAGTGTACAGATGTAAGAAGAACAAGAGCGTTTGCCTCCTCAGCACCGTGGATCCAACCGTTGCCATCAGCAGTGGACCCAAGAAAAAAACGGAGACAGTGAGACACTACAGTCACTCAGTCGTGTTTATCAAGCAACCGTGCTTTAGGCCAATGTACAGCTATGCATGCGTATATCCTTTGAATGTCTAAGGATATACTGGTCGATAATGTCTCTAATTTTACCTTGTACATCATCACAATGAGATCAAAATAAAAAACTAAATTATAAAGGATTTATCTTTGAATAATTTAAGTGTCGTGTAATTTTCTTTTAGTACATTTGTAGGGCCTAGTAAATGAATTGAAATACTATAGCTTGTGTTCTCAGAAATAATCTTTCAATGTATTCTTTTTTAGTAGTTTTTTTGTATGATAGGACCTTCAATACAAACACATTCTTGTATTCTTCAAATTCATTAACCATTTAAAACAAACAAATTCTGCAATTCATTACTTTTTTAGACTAATCTATGGAGTTATAACGACCCAGTAGATGAATTGATGCTCTGGCTGGATGGTGACACTGTGGAGGACGATAGGTATACTAATAGGGAGGATTCATATGCTAATGACGCCAAATGGCGTTCGGCTCTGGCGGATACTGAGGGGTCTGAAAGGTTTGACGGTTCTAGTGTTAAAGCTGCATTATGTAGGATTCTTTCAGTAAAAAAACTATTAAGGCATTTTGCAATTACTCACCGAAAGCGGTTCTGCACTAATGCTTGATACTCAGAGTTCTACGTTATTCTTATCCTTGCTAACGTTAGCTTAGGGTTCCTAGTTGCTAGCTATAGAGAGCTACTGTAGTCTAAGACTTCTTTCGCTTATTTGCAGTTTTTGTAGTGTATGCTGTTGTAGACAATGGAGGAATTGGCAGTTTGTTGTCCTGGTCTCTAGCTGCCATTATAGTTTCATACAGTAAGCAAACTTTGCCCCCTATGGCCTACTTATGCTAAATGGTAAAAGGTGCTTTCACAAAATAAGCCAAGGTGGATGGCCCGCCACGCAGAAGGCGATTGGCTGGAATGGGATTGCTGGAATAGAATTGGCTGTGAAGAAGTGGCACGATCCAAAACTTATAAATTGTCATTCCACTGGCACTGAACTGTCTGAGTTGCTAAACAACTCTTAAGAGGGCCTCATTAGCTTACACAACATGTTTATAAGGGACAAAACATTCGTTTTTTTACTGAAAAAAATCCTACCTAGGGCATCTTTAATTGTTGTAAGCAAAGTAAAGTTATACTGATTCCATGGGGTCTAACCATAATGCATTGACAGTCTAACCACACAAATGATATGTCATGTTTTGTAAACTTCCATGCATTGCATATCCAATAACGTTCCTCATAAC
Organism: Esox masquinongy; assembly: GCA_016801175.1. NCBI lineage: Eukaryota > Metazoa > Chordata > Actinopteri > Esociformes > Esocidae > Esox > Esox masquinongy. Next base: position 45,785 of record JACXGI010003106.1, on the reverse strand, counting down.
TAATCACAACTATTAGTTGTTTAGAGTACACAACCGGCCCTGCACAGGTCTTGCCCGGCTGTCACACTTACACTGTAGTATCTAGGAATGTGATGTGGGCTCAGGTACCCCTCTATATAGTCAGAATGTCCACCGAGGCACATGCACCCTTGAAATTTTTTTTTTGTTGCAGCTTTAGAGCAGTCCCGATGAGAAAACGAGCAGTTAATTATTAATGCTTTTTGTTGAATGTGAATACAACAGTTGGAGAGCCACTGGTGTGGTAGGCCAAATTCATTTAAAAAGCTTCTAGACTATGAAAAAGTCATATACATATCAACACAAGCTTAAGATAAATATCCTTATAACATTGTATTCTTGGAAAAGAGGAAAGCATGTTTGGTTGTTTGGTAAAAGGACAGTACATTATCTTCTTTTCTCATTCACTTATGTAAAGCCTGGGAAATTAAATGGCAGATTATGTGCATTAACACAATGTCAATCAACTTTATGCAACAAAGTGTCAAAGACATTTGGGAGATCAAATTGAGGAGATCAACTTCCTCAAGTTTTTACACTACAATAGTTTTATCTAGATAAAGAAACCTTGTAACAAGATTTGCATCTGAAATTCATTTTTTATAGTGTAAATGTAATTTTGCCTGTCACGTTCCGAGATAGCATGGCACACTTTTCTAACAGATAATTCCTGCTGTTAATGAGGTCGAAACATGAATGTTTTGCTCATCTGAATTTTAGACACGTGATGTTGGAGGTCAAAGAACGTTTCCTGTTGTTGACAGGTAGCAGATATATTTAGTAATGGGAATCTAACTCTCCGTGACACAAACATTTGCTTTCATACCGTTGTAGTCATACTCCCCAAAATTATTGCACATCAGTCTGCCTGCCATTTAGCACATTTTGCTGTCACAATAAATGTTTTGCTGTCACAATAACTGTTGTCGTGTGAATAGACCATTAACCTATTCTTCCTGCTCCTGATGTACTATCTAGCACCCATCAATCAAAGTAGTCCAATCTTCTAACAAGAGCCTCTCTTATAGTAATAATATTAATACCATTTATTTTATGTAGCAGTTTTCATTACATTGAATCTCAAAGTGCTTTAAAAAACAAAACAAAAACAAATATAGAGTTTTGGCAGTGGCAGTCCTAATATTATAATTGGATAAAGGCAATACCACTTCCTTCAATCTGGTTAATAAGACAGGAAAAATACCACAAATTAAGGAGGGGAATTTGCATAGGGGAAAACAATTCTGAGCACATAATTCCAATCTTCTGCCAGATGGAGAACTTATGACAGGCATCTGTAAGTCGCTGTTGTTTTGTTTTCTAGCCTCTTACAGATCTGACAACTTGTCTTGGGTAGCAGGTCTGCTTGTTTTGACAGACTGACAGGGATTTAATTGTACAGATTAAGATTGTGTTTTTGCTACTGATGTCTTACCTGTTATAGATTGAGTGAAAAGACAGTAACTTTTATGGTTGAAATAAAAGGGAATCTGTGATATTATAATTTCAAACTGCTAAGAGAGGGTGTTTTGTTAATTGATTTCCCTATTTCAAATGAACATGTGAAACATGGACCTGTAGAAGGAGTGTAATCTGAATTGAGGAACTGAAAGTGTTTGAAAGCAATAGGTTTGATATTATTGAGTTGTGATATAAACCACATAGAAACTAGAAAATACATAAATAAATGTGATGTGCCAGCTAGCTTGCTTCTTTCTTCAATCTAATTTTAGTAGTGGACTGCAGTAGTTTTGCTAGTGACTGGTTATAGTTGAACAAGTAGGTTTGAATTTGAAGTTAGGATACTTAAAACATGTAAAGGAATGTTGGTTTGATGTCTCTACTTTGAATGGTTGAGGAGTATTCCTATGGTTCTCATTTAAACCAATGTTGATTTTGGAATATTCTACAAATACAACACCCTTTTCTGCCTAATGGCTTAATCACATTTAAAAATAGTGTGGCCCTTATTTCAGCAATATACCTCATTTGCTTATATGATGGAATATAAATTGACTTGTTGTCTCTAATCAATATGCTCATTTTAATTCAAACACTCAAAGAATGGAGGTCACCATATCCCAGAAAAACAACAGGCTTCACATACAAAGAACATCTTGGAAAAGGTGTTAGGGGAAAACAATCCTAATGCACTTTAGTGATGAAAAATGAATAATGCAATCATATATATTTAAGGATAGATAGGAGGGATAATCTCAGTAAAACGGATCTGAGGGAACACTAAGCTCCCTAGAGGCAGTAAACAAAGTAGTGACCCCCAAAAATGACATCAACACCGAATTTCCATGATTGTCATGCCCATTCATGTATTCTAAAAAGACCGTACAAAGGCCTCTAGTAAAGTAGGCAGAGCTTTTGCCAGGGAATCTCTCTGTGACAAGTTCCAAAACTACCACGTGGCTGAGGAACGGAGCGTAGACACAGAAACTAATCCACAAATTCCCCTGCGAAACCAGTATGTGAGAACCAGCTGAGCCGCTTTCTGTTTACTCCTGTGAAATTCACAGTAAAAGGATGAAAACAAGATAAGAGAAAATAAGGGGGAATAAATTATAGTGATGGAGGAGGAAGAAAAGAGATTGTGAAGGAAGGTGGTGGAAAGTGGTCAGTGACAAAGAAGAAATTCCAGGGAAAGATTGAAATGAAATGGATTAAATCAAAAACCAATATAAAAATCAGGCATGACTGATAATGACTGATATATCCAAAAGATTAACTAGTTTACCAAAAGGTTTGACAGCTGTGCCAAATACAATTCAAGTCATTTGGGAACAGATCTTTGATGTACCAATACCATGGCATTGGGTTTATTATCAACTGGTGCTTCCATACATGCATTTCAAGGAGACATGTTGAAATCCAACCTTAATTGCAGAAAAAATGCCTTTATGGCTTTTAGATAGCTGTAACAGCAAGATAACCAGCTAACTTGGCAATCAAGCTATCGTTAAAAAATTACGGTTTGGAATTCCAATTTGTGTCTTGCCATTGGTACAACTATAATCAGGCAAGTAAATGTTTTTTGCCGGACCACGTAAGCGGAGCTGGCCAAGAAGAGCGAATGTCTCTTACTGAGTGAGTGAGTGAGTGAGTGAGTGACTGACTGACTGACTCTTGTTAAATAGCATAGTGATTAGAGAAGCGGACCTGCAAACTATAGGTCCCACGTTCAAATCTCCTCAGAGTCAAAACAAATTATGCATTGGAATTTGTTCTGGATAGACAAAAACTTTGCTGGCTATAACCTTTAGCATGTACGCTACAGTAAGCCTAAAATAAAACTGTTCACGGTTATACAGTATTGCAAATATTTCTGGTGGATTTTCGAAGTACACATCCATGCATGCTTTTGGGGGTAATATGGGCTCGTTCAAAACCCCTTGGGCAGTAAAAGAGTAGGGGTTTCAACGATTCTCTTGTCTGTTCACTTGACGAGAAAGTCAGTTATCGTCACCTATATTGATAGTCATTGTATCAATGTCATTCACAAATGAATGAAAAAGGAATGTTTTTGTGCCATGAAATGAAATAGCTTTGGCAAGGAAAAGTTAATCTTCAGTCTCGCTAGCAATTGTTCAATTCTTATGACTATTCCAATTAGTAAGTTAGTAGATACTAGTAAGCCTATTACTGGCTAAAAAACTGTTATAACGGCCAGTGGAAAAAGTCATACAGTTCATAGATGCTGTTTGTGGTGGAGGTAAACTTAATAAGAAACGTTAGTCAGTTTAACACAATGCTTGATGGTGTCTAGCGACTGAGTGAATGTATGGTACTGTGGCACTGTGGTTAAAGACAGTGCCTCTCACATGGGAGACCTGAGTTTGAATCCTGAAGGGGTAACAATGTTTATCATTTTTAATTGTGGGCCAGCTGAACTAGGCTTGCCTGGTTTCTTTTCTAGTTTTATACTGTATGGTCCAGAAATAATTGGACACTGACAAAAGTTTTGTTTGTTTTGGCTGTTTACCAAAATACATTTAAGTTGCAGTTAAATAATAAATAGGAAAGTGCAGTCTCTCAGCTTTAATTTGAGGGTATTCACATCTAAACTGGAGGAAGGGTTTAGGAATTACAGCTCTTTAATATGTAGCCCCCTCTTTTTCAAGGGACCAAAAGTACTTGGACAATTGACTCAAAAGCTGTTTCAAGGACAGGTGTGGGCTGTTCCTTCATTATTTCTTCATCAATTAAGCAGGTAAAAGGTCTGTAGTTGATTCCCGGTGTGGCATTCGCATTTGGAAGCTGTTGCTGTGATCCCACAACATGCAGTCAAAGGAGCCCTCAGTGCAAGTGAAACAGGCCATCCTTAGGCTGCAAAAACAAAAAAAAATCCATCAGAGAGATAGCAGATACATTAGGGGTGGCCAAATCAACAGTTTGGTACATTCTGAGAAAAAAAGAACGCACTGGTGAGCTCTGTAACACAAAAAGGCCTGGACGTCCACAGAAGACAACAATGGTGGATGATCATAGGATCCTTTCCATGGTAAAGAAAAACCCTGTCACAACATTCAGCCAAGTGAAGAACATTCTCCAGGAGGTAGGTATATCATTATCCAAGTCTACCATAAAGAGAAGACTTCACGAGAGCAAATACAGAGGGTTCACCACAAGGTGCAAACCATTCATAAGCCTCAAGAATAGAACGGCCAGATTAGACTTCTAAAAAACATCTAAATAAGCCAGCCCAGTTCTGGAACAGTTTTGGAACTAAGATCAACTTGTACCAGAATGATGGGAAGAAAAACGTATGGAGAAGGCTTGGCTCATGATCCAAAGCATACCACATCATCTGTAAAACACAGTGGAGGCAATGTGATGGCATGGGCATGCATGGCTTCCAATGGCACTGGGTCACTAGTGTTTATTGATGATGTGACAGAAGACAGAAGCAGCCGGATGAATTCTGAAGTGTATAGGGATATATTGTCTGCTCAGATTCAGCCACATTCAGCAAAGTTGATTGGATGGCGGTTCACATTACAGATGGACAATGACCCAAAACATACTGTGAAAGCAAACCAGGAGTTTTTTAATGCAAAGAAGTGGAATATTCTGCAGTGGCTGAGTCAATCACCTGATCTCAACCCGATCGAGCATGCATTTCTCTTGCTGAAGACAAAACTTAGGGCAGAAAGACCACCAACAAACAACTGAAGACAGCTGCAGTAAAGGTCTGGCAAAGCATCACAAAGTAGGAAACCCAGCGTTTGGTGATGTCCATTCATTCCAGACGTCAAGCAGACATTGCTTGCAAAGGATTAAAAATTAACATTTTATTTATGATTGTGTTAATTCGTCCAATTACATCTGAGCCCCTGAAATAAAGGGACTGTCTGTGACACCTGCGCCATCTGCTTCCAGTGCTCCCCCTGCAGGAGGCAGGTGTCGGCGCTCCACGTCACCGGCTTTCTGACACCACCGCCCATTTCATCAACTCTTCACACCTGTTGTCTCGTTTAGCGCACCTGATCATCATCCAGTCATTTCCACCAGTATATATGTTCCCTCTGCTCCCTTTGTCTTTGTGTGTTATTGTCTCGCCTTTATGAGCACAGTGCAGCTCATTAAATGAATACCTTAAACAGAATGACTCCGCAGTCCGCTCCTCCTTCTTCATACGCCAGAGCTGACAGAATAACACACCCTTCCCTGAAGAGAAAAAGAATGGAGCACAGAGTCGAGAAAGAGACCGGTGTTGCGGAGGCTGTTAAGGAACACTCCACCATGCTGGCCAACCTAGGCGTCGCGATGGACGGCATCCTACAGGCTGTTCGGGGCCCAGTCCACTCCTGCAGCACCGGTCGTATCACCGCCTCCCCAGCCTGCATCTACTGGAGTGGGGGCGATGCACATTCCGCTTCCTCGGGACTATGACGGGGCGGTGGACCGCTGTCAGGGTTTTCTCCTGCAAGTGGACATCACGCTCCAGGCAATTCATCCTGCGCCGACTGACGCCCAGAAGATCTCCTCACTCGTCTCCTGCCTGTCCGGCAAAGCCCTGGAGTGGGTCAACGCCGTATGGAACACCGAGGGGCCCATCCAGGGCAGCTATGCCGAGTTCGTCCGCCGCTTCCGGGTCGTGTTCGACCACCCTCACGAAGGAAGAGAGGCGAGCGAACGGCTGTTCCATCTACGGCAGGGGACGAGATCGGCGCATGAGTTCGCACTGGACTTCCGAACCCTGGCAGCGGGTTCTGGGTGGAACAACCGGGCCCTTTTCGACCACTACCGCTGCAGCCTTCGGGAGGACGTCCGAAGGGAGCTGGCGTGTCGGGATGTGAATCTCTCATTTGAACAACTGATGGAGACTTCGATCCGTCTCGACAACATGCTGGCTGCCCGAGGACGTCCTGGCGACAGCCTGTTCGTTCCACCCCACCACCTGGACACCGCCGTCCCTATGAACCTGGGGACGGCTGCACTCCTGGGCAGAGGGCAAGGAGGAGGAGATCAGAGGGGTTCAGCAAAGTGTTGGGGCAGTTCCGTTGCTCCGCGCTACACCTCCTCCTCCGGCTCCAGAGGTGACAGGCACGGCGCTTCCGCATCACCCCAGGTAGCTCATGCCCATTCACCGTTCGCCTTTCCACTCACTCTCTGCACCGTCCCTGTTGAGTTCCCCGGTTTTCCATTGCTTTCCCAGTGTAAGGCGCTGGTAGATTCAGGCGCTGCTGGGAATTTCATCGACAGGGCTTTCGCATTACGCGCACGTATTCCCCTTCAGGTCCTCACCAGCCCCCTGCCTGTGAGAGCGTTGGATAACTCCCCCTGCAGGAGGCAGGCGTTGGCGCTCCACGTCACCGGCTTTCTGACACCACCGCCCATTTCATCAACTCTTCACACCTGTTGTCTCGTTTAGCGCACCTGATCATCATCCAGTCATTTCCCCCAGTATATACATTCCCTCTGCTCCCTTTGTCTTTGTGTGTTATTGTCTCGCCTTTACGAGCACAGTGCAGCTCATTAAATGAATACCTTGAACAGAACGACTCCGCAGTCCGCTTCTCCTTCTTCATACGCCAGAGCTGACACTGTCTATGAAAATGGTTACAATTCCTAAACATTTCATTTGATATTTTTGTTCAACCCCTTAAAGCTAAAATTAAATTAAAGCTGAAAGTCTGCACTTTAATTGCATCCCGGTTGTTTCATTTCACATCAATTGTTGTGGCATACAGAGCCAAAATTATGAAAATTGTGTCAGTGTCCAAATATTTCGGGACCTAACTGTACGTTTCATAGGCTAGTGGTGCCAGGCTAGGAGATATGGGTAGCTTGCTAGCTTAGATGATGTAGCCTACAGTGACACAAGTTATTTATATGTTATTTTATGTTATTTATTTATGTTATTCTGTACTCCAACACATTGAATTTGAAATGATGCTGCAAGCTGAAGTGCCGTCCAACAAGTTTTTAGGCATTTGGTCAGATCTCAACAGAAAAGATGTTACTTTACAATTCAGAATTAATCCTACTTCTGTCGTTAGCAGTTAAATCATTATTAAAGTTTACCCGTTCCAGCCGTACATACTCAAAACATGACACCCCCACATAATCAATGATCATTTGGTATGCCAGTTCTTTTTTTCTTCACATTTCCCTCTTGCCATCACTCTGGTTCATGCATGTTAATATTTGTCTCCTCTGTCCACAATATCTGAGCTTGTTGAGCTTACCAGTGCTTTCTTCGTCTTAATGTACCATACAGTTGATTTTGGCATATCAAATGTTTTGACAATGTCTCTGATCAATTTATTCAGATTTGTCTGCATAATTGCCAGATTGTCTTGCACTGACATTTCTTTGATCCTTGGGTTGTCAGACACCAGCAGCCAACTCCCAATGCAAATGAAAAACCTATCAAGTCTAGACATTTACAGCTCTCATGCACAAACACACCTGCCTAATAAGAGACAGTCAATTGTCCAAATACTTTTGATTTCCTTAAATGGGGGACTGTGTTCAAAACATGTTGTTGTTTGTAAATGGTTAATCTGTTATGGATGAAAGTACCTAAAATTAAAGCTAACAATCTGTAATTTAACTCAATCCTCATTTTATCATTGTAAATCCAGTGCTGAAATAAAGAGCCGAAACAACAAAACTTGTGAATACCCTGTCCAAAAAGAACACTCTGTATTTGGGACTTTAAACAAACTCAGCCACAAATATAAATAATTATTGCACTCCTGGGAAATATACAACTCCAGAAAAAATTAAGAGACCACTGCACCTTTTTCTTTCCTTTCCAAAAAAGTCGAAAAGGAAGGTTTTGAGTGAGGAACAGAAGGGTTAAAATTAAGAGACCACTGCAAATTGAACGTTTCTGTTCCTCACTCAAAACGTTCCTTTTCAACTTTTTTGGAAAGGAAATAAAAAGGTGCAGTGGTCTCTTAATTTTTTCCGGAGCTGTATATACACTATAGGATAAAACTATGTGACCCCTGACCATCACCTCTTTGAGCTTGTTGGACATCCCAAAACCATAGCATGAATATGGAGTTGGCCCCCCCTTTGCAGTAATAACAGCCGTTACTGTTCTGGGAAGGCTTTCCACAAGATTGTGGAGTGTCTCTGTGGGAATTTGTGCCCATTCAGCCAAAAGAGCATTTTTGAGGTCAAGCACTGATGTTGGAATGATGTTGAGAAGGCCTGGCTCGCAATTGCCATTCCAATTCATCCCAAAGATGTTCAGTGGGGTTGAGGTCAGGGTTCTGTGCAGGCCACTCAAGTTCCTCCACACAAACCTTGTTGAGCCATGTCTTCATGGACCCTGCTTTGTGCACAGGGGCACAGTCATGGAAAGGGCCTTCCCCAAACTGTTAATTGCCACAAAGTTGGAAGCACCCAATTATATAAAATGTCTTTGTATCCTGTGGCATTAAGATGACCCTTTACTGGAACGAAGGGGCCTAGCCCAAATCCTGAAACATAGCCCCAGACCAAACTTTACATTAGGCACTACGCATTCCGGTAGGTAGCGTTATCCTGGCATCTGCCATACCCAAATTTGTCCATCAGACTTGGCAAAGATGGCATCCTATGACAGTGCCACGTTTAAAGTCACTGAGCACTTCAGTACAACCCATTGTACTGCCAATGTTTGTCTATGGAGATTGCATGGCTCTGTGCTGGATTTTATGCACCTGTGCGCAATGGGTGTGGCAGAAACACTTCAATAATAAGTAGGGGTGTCCACCTACTTTTGGTCATATAGTCTACAGTTGAAGTCTGAGTTTAAATGTACACCTAGCCAAGTACATTTAAACTCAGTTGTTCACAATTCCTGACATTTAATCGTAATACAAATGCTCTGGCTTAAGTCAGTTAGGCTCACCACTTTATTTTAAGAATGTGAAATGTCAGAATAATAGTAGAGAGAATGATTTATTTCTGCTTTTATTCCTTTCATCACATTCCCAGTGTGTCAGAAGTTTACATACACTCAACTGGTATTTGGTAGAATTGCCTTTACATTGTTTAACTTTGGTAAAACATTTCGGGTAGCCTTCCACAAGCTTCACACAAAAAGTTGGATGAATTTTGTCCCATTTCTCCTGACAGAACTAGTGTAACTGAGTCAGGTTTTAAGGCCTCCTTGCTCACACATGCCTTTTCACACACTTTCTATAGGATTGAGGTCAGGGCTTTGTGATGGCCACTCCAATATCTTGACTTTGTTGTCCTTAAGCCATTTTGCCACAACTTTGGAAGTATGGTTGGGGTCATTGTGCATTTGGAAGAACCATTTGCGACCAAGTTTTGCCTTCCTGACTGATGTCTTGAGATGTTGCTTCAATATATCCATATAATTTTCCTTCCTCATGATGCCATCTATTTTGTGAAGTGCACCAGTTCCTCCTGACCCCCACAACATGATGCTGCCACCCCCGTGCTTCATGGCTGGGATGGTGTTCTTCGGCTTGCAAGCCTCACCGTTTTTCCTCCAAATATAACAATGGTCATTATGGCCAAACTGTTCAATTTTTGTTTCATCAGACCAAAGGACATTTTCCAAAAAGGACGATCTCGGTCCCCATGTGCAGTTGCAAACTGTAGTCTGGCTTTTTAATGGCTGTTTTGTAGCACTGGCTTATTCCTTGCTGAGCGGCCTTTCAGGTTATGTCGATAAAGGATTTGTTTTATTGTGGATATAGATACTTTTATACCTCTTTGCTCCAGCATCTTCACAAGGTCCTTTGCTGTTATTTTGGGATTGATGTGCCTTTTTTGCAGCAAAGTACGTTCATCTCTAGGAGACAGAACGTATCTCCTCCCTGAGCGATTTGACGGCTATGTGGCCCTATGATGTTTATACTTGCATACTATTGATTGTACAGATGAAAGTGGTACCTTTAGGTGTTTGGAAATTGCTCCCTAGGAGGAATCAAACTTGTGGAGGTTTACAATTTTATTTTCTTAGGTCTTGGCTGATTTCTTTAGATTTTCAAAGCAAGCAAAGAGGCATTGAGTTTGAAGGTAGGCCGTGAAATACATCCACAGGCACACCTCCAATTAACTCAAACAATGTCAATTAGCCTATCAAAAGCTTCTAAAACATGAAATTATTTTCTGGAATTTTCCAAGCTGTTTAATGGCACGGTCAACTTAGTGTATGTAAACTTCTGACCCACTGGAATTGTGATATAGAGAATTATAAGTGAAATAATCTGTCTGTAAACAATTGTTGTAAAAATGACTTGTCTTTGCACAAAGTAAATATCCTACCCAACTTGTCAACACTATAGTTTGTTAAGATATCTGTGGAGTGGTTGAAAAATGAGTTTTAATTATTTCAACCTAAGTGTATGTAAACATCCAACTTTAACTGTATATATGACACATGACGGTAGAATGAGGGCTGATAAAATACGGGACAGATGAAAAAAAATTGGATGACTAGAGGTTTTGAGGTTGGTTTTGGTTTATTTTTTTGTCAGTTGGCTGGGTGGGAAAGACGAAAGGAGAAGGAGAGGAAGGATGGGAAGAGAAGGGGGATGCAGGTGGTGTTTTTGAAGGAGTAGAAAAGAGAGAGCAAGAGTAAATGAATGTGTAATAGAAATGTTGAGGTTATCGCAACTGATTAGCTGATCATGAAACAAAAAATAATTCATAAAAATAGAGGGCTGGAGAATTAGAAAGGGGAATGATAAGTCTTTGAAGAGAGTTACATTTGGACGGGAGTGTAATTTGCCCTTTCAGCCTATGAACTTGGGACTTGGTTAAGTACCCAAGCTGAGTCAGACACTTATGATAGACCGTTTGGCTGCCATTAGTAATAGAGAGACCACACATGCCCATGACCATCCCAAAAGTTTCAGAGTCACAGTCCCTCATCTCATCACTGGTTCATTTCACTTTTCTTCTTACAGCAAACAGTTGGGTAGTTACAAAGCATTGCAGCAAAGCCTTAAATTCACATGAGGTTTTTGCAATGTCACACGTACCATTATTGAATGTTATCTCCCAAGTCAAGTCAAACAGCATGCAGTATCAACAAGAAAATCACCCTAAAACACTGGTTGAAGTTTGTTGATTTCTCACATGGTTAACAATGACATAAATCCTCAAGCACACAAAGTCACAGCTATTTTTTGTTTCCTCATTAAAATTGACTCATGGGGACAGTTTCATGGGCACAGATTAAGCCTAGTACCGTACTAAATATACTAAATGTGCATTAAGCATGGTAGAAACTTCAAGCATATAACCATGTTATTATAGATTACAAGGAAGAATGACAGATTTTCTCCAAGTTGTCCATAAAACGTGCTGACATGCTCCCTTTACAGTAGTTCAGCTGAATCAATATCTTTGTCTGTGGGAGTATTTCTTTTACCCGCTGTATTGTTGTTCATGTACATGTATGCACTGTACTCCTTTTGTGAGAAATCTGAGTTACGCAACATGCTGGCTCTACAGTGTGAATTGTGTTTTTATAATGTGTACATGACTGTTCAAAAGTTTGGGGTCACTTAGAAATGTCGTTTTTTCCATGAAAACAGCCTTGCAGACCTTTGGCATTCTGGTTGTCAATTTGTTGAGGTAATCTGAAGAGATTTCACCCCATGCTTCCTGAAGCACCTTCCACAAGTTGCATTGGCTTGATGGGCACTTGTTACGAACCATATGGTCAAGCTGCTCCCAAAACAGCTCAATAGGGTTGAGATCCGTTGACTGTGCTGGCCACTCCATTATTGACAGATTGATTGGCTCCAGTCAAGCACCATCGACAGGGTATGGCATGCTGTAGCAAAACCCCTTACAGATCTCCCACTTTACCACCATCAAAGCTCCCCCTGATCATCACATTGCCTCAGCCAACAAGCAATCCTCCAGCATTTTTCCTTTGGTCTGAGTCTCCCAAATGTTCTTCTTTGTGATCCGAACACCTCAAACTGAGATTCGTCTGTCCATAACACTTTTTCCCAATCTTCCTCTGTCCGGTGTCTGAGTTCTTTTGCCCATCATAATATTTTCTTTTTATTGGTCAGTTTGAGATATGGCTTTTTCTTTGCAACTCTGCCTAGAAGGCCAGCATCCCAAAGTCGCCTCTTTTACTGTTGATGTTGAGACTGGTGTTTTGCAGGGATACTATTTAATTTCGCTGCCAGTTGTGGACCTGTGATGTGTCTGTTTCTCAAACTAGACACTTTAATATATCTGTCCTCTTGCTTAGTTGTGCACCTGGGCCTCCCACTCCTCTTTCTATTCTGTGAAGGGAGTAGTACACAACGTTGTATGAGATCTTCAGTTTCTGGGCAATTTCTCACATGGAATAGCCTTCATTTCCCAGAACAAGAAAAAACTGATGAGTTTCAGAAGAAAGTTCTTTGTTTCTGGTAATTTTGAGCCTGTAATAAAACCCACAATTGCTGATGCTCCAGATACTCAACTAGTCTAAATAAGGACAGTTTTATTGCTTCTTTAATCAGCACAACAGTTTTCAGCAGTGCTAACATAATTGCAAAAGGGTTTTCTAATGATCAATTAGCCTTTTAAAATGATAAACAAGATTATGGTTGCTGATAATGGGCCTCTGTACGCCTATGTCTATATTCCATTAAAAATCAGCCGTTCCCAGCTACATAAGTCATTTACAACATCAACAATGTCTACATTGTATTTATGATCAATTTAATGTTATTTTAATGGACAAAAAGTGTGCTTTTCTTTCGAAAACAAGGACATTTCTAAGTGACCCCAAACTTTTGAACGGTAGTGATTGTGTGAGCACATCATTTTGCAAGTAAAGTGTTGAGATGTGAACCATAGCTGATCTTGTTCTGGAAAGATATCTGTGACAAGGCAGAACAAATGTTAAGTGGTTGCCTCAATGGTGAGGACAGAGCTTATATTCAAACTGTCTGCAAACATTTTCTAGGGTTAGTGCTAGTCCCTACCCTAAATCTTAAACCCTAACCTCTACCCATAGCAATAACCCTTACCTAACCCTAATCCTTACCTTGAATTGATAATCTGCAGTTGCTTCGTTTATTTGGGGATTTATAAATGAATGATACATACCCATTGATTTTTGAATGCACCATGATCTGTTCATATGTAAGCTTCTCTACTACAATCTTTGCCAAAGTAAATGAAAACAAACTTTTTCAACATACAGTACAAGTCAAAAGTTTGGACACGCCCACTCATTCAGTGTTATTTCCTTATTTTTACAACTTTCCCCATTATATAATACTACTGAAGACATGAACACTATGAAATAATACATATGGAATCATATAGTAACCAAAAGAGTGTTAAACAAATCCAAATACTGTAATGACTTGACCCCCCCAACCACAAGGATGCGCAGCACCAGACATTCCAAGCATTCCTGTTGTTGGCAGACAGACCGTTGACTGACATGATGAACACCCATTCCCAGCTGTTCATGCAGGTCGCTACAGTACATTCCATATTGTAAATTCTTAGATGTAGCCACCCTTTGCTTTAATATCAGCTTTGCACACTGCATTCTCTAAAAAAAAGCTTTATGAGGTAATCACCTGTAATGCATTTCAGTGAACAGGTGTGCCATGTTAAAAGTAAGTTTGTGGAATTTCTTTCCTTCTTAAAGCGTTTGAGCCAATCAATTGTATTGTGACAAGGTAGGTTTGCTGAACAGAAGACCATCATTATGTCTGTAGCAGTCCATATTACAGTATGGCAAGAACAGCTCAAATAAGCAAAGAGAAACAAAACATCATTACTTTGAGATATGAAGGTCAGCCACCATTCCAACCACATTTTCTTTGTGAGATGCAGAGTGGATGAACAAATGATCTCTGCATGTGTGGTATCCACTGTGAGGCATGGAGGAGGTTTGATGGTGTGGGGGTGCTTTGCTAGTGACACTGTGATATATTTAGAATTCAAGGCACACTTAATTTATTTAGCACTTTTTTTGGTTACGACATGATTCCACATGTGTTATTTGTTGTGTGTTATAGTTTGATGTCTTCACTATTATTGTACAATGTGGAAAATAGTAAAAATGTAGAAACCTTGAATGAGTAGGTGTGTCCAAACATTTGACTGGTACTCTATGTATTTGTTGCATCATTTATTATACAACATTTGATTGCCGTGTCTATGAATTGAGTGGCTACACTACTGCAGCCCGATCTCTCAGCATTTTACATCAATGCCAACACATTTGTTTCAATGGCACTTTGCCGATTTAACAATTACTGTTTTTAATTTGACTTGGGGAGGATTTCAGAGTTGGGATATAATCTCCACCTTCATCATTGAGTCAACTAATCACATAGTTTCTACCTTCGGGGCAGAAGATTCATGATGGAAAAGGGCTAACCTGTGGCTGAACTTGACATTCTGTTGCAGCCATTCTGGAACTGGAATATTTTACCAAACTAGATACAGAGATAACCCGCCAGTGTCTGAGTGCTGTCTCTGTTAAACACAGACTATCTTCATTATAAGCAACTGTTAGTCAGACAAATTATTTAACAAGTAAAACGTCAGTGAAAAGGGCCTAAGTGTAATCGTGTGGTTCACATACAGTGGCCTTTCATCGGCATTAAACAGTTGGCCGTCAACATTTCAGCTCACATCGCTGTAACCGGCAGGCCCCAGACAGTATCCTGCTATGCATATCTGACCTCGGATCTCCTCCACTTATCCTTTTAGTCCAGGGAGTTGCAGCTCCCTCCCTCCTTCACAATCCTATTGCCCCTCCTGCTCTTGAAAAAGTGCAACCTTGAGCATCATCCCGGACAGGAGAGGTGGGGGGTGGGGGTGGGGGTGGGGGGTGCATAGTGGGGGCACTCAGCCATGAAGCCTGCTGAGCCTGAGCCTCATCTCAGACAGTCTGCTTATTAGAGAAATTAGCTGGCAAGTGAAAGAAGCTGGGAGAACTTTGGGCTTCCACCCTCCCCTAAACCCCCTCGCAAACATGCAACAGCGAAGCGGCCGGCACTCCTGGAATAGAAGTCGTGCCATATGGCAGCCAATTTAGCTGCTGTTTCACTGATTATGTTAGAACAGTGGAGGGGGGATGTACTAGACAGATAAGCAGTGACATGCAGGACAAAGAAACATACATCAGTTTCTTTATAAATATGTATATAAATATGTTTATGTGAATAAATATATAAATATAATGTGTATAAATATATATAAGTCAATCAAAGAAGCCAATGCAACCAGGCAAAAACTTTAGAGATACTGTACTTGCACATGTTCTATACTCAATAAACTCACAAAACATGAACACAAACTATTCATACCAGGGAACGTGTTTTTTTTTTTTTTATAATCCAAAGGGTGGATGATGCGAAAACATTTCATATAAACATGTATGATATAATTATGAACTATTAAAAAAATACATACTTCTATGCACATATATCGAAGCATAAGACGTACAAAATATTTGCTGAGTTTTTGTTTGATTTCACATAAACTCTCCTTTCAAATGATCCAGTCAGACCATACAACACTGCTCCGCCTGTTGATGGTTGTTAGGCAACAGCAAAGTCACATGACTGTAACTATGTTACCGCATTTGGGTTGACTCATTTGACATGGACATGGAGTCCCCTTTCTTTTCCACTTCCATATGTTGTTTTCATGTCCTGGCTATCTTTAGTCTGGAACACAGGTGACCTAACTCTTACCGTGGGAAAGCAGTTAAAAGTATTTCAAATTAGACTGAAACGAAAGGGGAGCTCATCCGTCAGGTGTCTTAGGCGCTGACCCAGTCTCTCTCTCCCTTCTCTCTCCTTTCTATTTCGATCTCCCTCTCTCTCTCTCTCCTATATCCCCCTCCCTCTCTCTTTCTCTGCACTGCACACTGACCTGCTCCACATTTTGACAGGACAGGTCATGCATTTGTGTGCGCACGTGGGTGAACTTGGAAGGATTTTCTGACTCTCCACTGACGATCATTTGCAACTCAGTGCTTCATTATGAAACCAATACGTTTGAAATATTTAGGAAGTGTGCGTATTGTATGTATATGTTTAACCATGACTATTTAGGGCCCTTAACGCCTTCTACATCTCAGTTATTTAGCAGATGCTCACATTCAGAGCAACTTACAGAAGAGAGTGAATACATTTTCGTTCCAAAATTTTCCTACCAACTGAGCTACAGGGGACTCGGTTCATTAAAGGGATTCTGTTTTTTCAAATGAAGTGTCATGTTGTTTGGGAGGTTGAGATGGGAAAGATGTTGCCCAAGATCTAGGTCAAGGAGCGGGGTCCAGATTGCTCGTTAATAAGGGCCAAACCAAGCAAAAGTCTACCAGTGTGTTTATAGGTGGCCGCAAGCCAGCCATCTGCTATTCCTTTATTCATTCATTCATTCAAATATCTTACATGGCCCGTGGGGTCTTCCTTTGTGTGTCTGAGCGTGCGCGCGTGCGTGGTCACTTGCGGGCTGAGTATACATTCACGCCGTTGCCTAAAGCCACCAGTTGTGTGTCAACTGGCACACGTCCAACTAATCCTCTAAGTCACACGGCCAAACGGAGCGTCTGATTGGTCAAGGAGACCGGGTAAAAAGCCTAACCCAACGGAGGCTCAGGAGTTTGGTGGCCGAGGCGACGTGGGCATAACGCAGATGCTGAAAGGATCTTACAGTAAGGAGTTCCTGAAAAACATCTGAGAGAGAGAGAGAGAGAGAGAGAGAGAGAGAGAGAGAGAGAGAGAGAGCGGCTCTGGAAGTAGTGGAAAAGTAGGAAGGCAAGGGACCACATAACCAAAGAGATGATGATCCCACACCAACAAGACTGTCTGAAAGTAAGTCAACTGCTTCCTGGTGTGTATCAGTAGAACATCTGATTTACTCAGTTGTTTGTAGATGGAAGTTGCTGATGGAGTATTTCTAGTACATTCATGGTGAACTTTTGTTTTTAAGTCAATGGAAAGTGAGTAGACTGTGAATGAACCGTATTGAACGGGCTTGGCCTTTTTGCTTTGATTGAGATCGGCTGGGTGTAATTGGTTGGGGTCAACAACAGAGGTTTCGAGTGCAGTTCACTTGTTATTATCACTTACCTGATGGACTGGGAGCTGGATTTGATGGTTTTGATCTCTGAGATACTTATGAATAATGGTACTTCAGTGTTTTAAATGTCTGTCTTGAAATGAGAATTTTAATTTTCATTGACAGTTTTGAGCAAACAAGATCATATAGCTTGATGATTTTGTGGCTAAAGTGGTTAGTAATTGTATTTTGCAGTGGTCTATGGTGGTCTTTCAAAGCACCAAGCTGACAAAGCATAGGTTCAAGCAATGCTAGTTGCAACCTAGTATTGCTCCATTAATAATATTTACACCCATAAGCGTTGTTGAGACATCATCCTGTAGTAAGATTAAGTCGCTCTCAGTCAATTCACAATACAGTGCTTGGAGCTTAATTATCAATTGCTAATTTGAAGTGAAAATATAGAGAAGATAATCCGAAGTAAAGCAAAGGGAGAAGTCAAACAAACCACCAAAATGAGGCACATTTAAAGTATCATAACACCTATTCTCTCCCTTTTGTCTCCTCCGGACCTCCAGCTTTAGCAAACGTACCTGAAGAGCAAAAAGCAAACCAAAGTATCGCCAAAGTAACTCCATACCAAAGTCCAGAGTGGAGAGACACAAGACGATCTCAAGATGAAGCTTGAGACAGCACCAGATATGACTGAGTGGCGAGAAGACGACTTTGTCCTCAACTGCACCTACATTGTCCCGGACCAGGCATCAGACCCCAGCTTTAGTGTGCCAAAAGCCATGACGTCCATACCCCGCAACCTTACCTTTAACTACAACACAGAGAATGAGGTAGGAACTTCATTGTATTACGAATCACGTTAATCCTAATTTCTGTGAAAGGGCTGGAGTCTGAATGGGATGTGAATGCAATATGTTATGTTTGTCTATTGAAATCCTATGGCAAACATATTTATGCTGGATTGCCTGTACACTCACATACTTTGCAGAAAATAATGAATGTTTTACACGCTCCTGTCAGTCTGAATCAAATATGTGTCTGATTTCATCTTGTGACAGTTAGAGCCAATGACAAGTTGAGGTCGAGTGTCAAGTTAGGCACAAGCAAGAGTTGTTCCAACTTTTTCTTAATTCTTGTCCAATCAGCAAATAATCCCCCTTGTGTGGTTTCTGATTAACACCTCAGCCTATTTACTGTTGCCATACATTTAGGTCATTGTTTCAGTCACATCTTTGGGCCAGCACACATACCCACACAAACACACACACACGCTACAGTAGGCGTTCAGAAACATGTAACTGCAATCTTGAAACAAATCCCCTGTTATTACATGTCTCCTCCACATTTCATCACCATCACCTTAGTTTCTTAACAGTTGCCCAACCACAGCCAGGAATAAGAGGTCACATAACAAGAGGTCAGGGATCAGGTGTTCCATCCTGAGACGTATAATCGCATCAACAGTTCCCGCGCTTCTCTCCTCCTTTCTCCCTCCCCGATTTCCTTCTCCCCGTTCAGGTGAGTCATGCTTGTACAAAATATCTCTAGGCTACGTGTCAGGTAATCAGCTGCTTGCTCTGCCTTTTAAACCTGTGACTCACAACCACAAAGGTTCCTACCAGGCCGTGCGGTGTGAGGTTTAATGCTACGCGTGTCCTTAAATGGAGACCATACTAGAGGTGCTCTACAGTCCTTTCTCTTGTGAAAGGGGAACTTCAAAATTGTGGCAGATGAGCCACCTTTACTTTTTTTCTCATTTTCTCTTCCACACTTGGTCATTCTTTTTCACTTTTTCTGTGGTTGACTGAGCATACTCTTCCTTCCTCTTTTAAACTGAGCGACGGAGTTCCAGCTTTAGCTGTGAAATGTCAGCCTCTCATGGCGCTTTTTCCGCCAAGGCCTGCGAGAGGTGTGAAAATTGTGGTTGAACTCATAAAGCTTTGTGTGGCTTAAATAGGCATCTTCCACCCTCGCAAACACAAACATCAGCCAAACCAAATGCAGCTTGTTGCATACCCAATGCAAGACTTCATTTGCTGGGACCTATTATGTGACACTTTCACACCAAGCGGTTCTCAGGGCTCTGCTAAGTGATTATGAACCCAACTGAGTCCCTGCAAGCAAGGCAGATACCTGCACTCGCAGGCTTAACCATTTCTTATCCGAGCCTCTCGCTAAAATCCAACACACATGCTTAGTATGGTACAATGTTCTCAGCAGTCATAGATGCATCCTGTGTCTATTGGTATGGTTGCCTTGTCATTCAGTGTAGTTTCCGTTCCTGATTATGGAGTCTTACATTTCTCCACAAATTTGTTGGCATTCACTTGGGGAACCCATCTAACCTGTGATGAGGCTTTTTTGTTGTCATCTTACCTGTGTGCGTGTGTCTGTGTTTTCCAGTAAAGTTCACCACACCAGAGGGTGTATGAATCAGCAGGGTGTGAGTTGGCAGAAATATAACCAAACTCGAGGAAAGAGCGGGGACTTCACACACACTTGTTAGTGCTTTGCCGGGCATTGTTTTTTTTACCAGACAACGTTTAGTCATGGCCAGTGCATGTTTCGGAAAAGTACGGCTGGGATTCTCTCAGGACTTCGTCAAGTTGTCATTGAGCAATAGGAACAGAGACTGAAATACCGATTCATACAACAGTGTTTTTAGACCTTTCAACGCCATGAGTACCTCCAAGGGGTAAGTTGAACTGCTTTGCATAAGTTGTAGGCTTCTGTAAAGACCCATATGGATTAATGTCAACGTGAGTAACAACAACAGTCACACGTAAATACGTGACCCAGTCAACAGCTCAGAGGCCATACGTAAGAGAACAAATGGAAGGACTTGGCTGGTCAGAGTCGAAGAGGGGTCAACCCCCCCCAACTGTTTTCGTAACACAGAAGCGTGCCAAGGGGGCACGGGGCAGATGGGGCGTTGGGTGTGCCAAGAGAAGGAGGGGGGCTCAGGGAAGTAGGTTAAGCCCCGGCGATTAACTTTCGTTTGGGGGGGGGGG
>JACXGI010003106.1:0-16745 GCA_016801175.1 Esox masquinongy | reverse complement strand
CATGGCCAGTGTGTTCAGTGATTGCACTTCCACCCTAGGGGTGTTTCTCCATTCAGCTGTGAGGTACTCACAAATGTTTTCGCTCAGGTTCAAAGGAGTAGCTCATGGATGTGTGAGAGTAGACCATTTTTTACTGAAAGTGTATCAGCTCTATTTGTTCAGTTTTGAGTGATTAATTCTGTTGTTAGCGTAATGTACTTCGAGTATTGACACTTCCAAGGTGGCCTATTCCTTGGAACTCTTCAGGACATTTGTCAGGAATTGTTGCTTGCCCTGTCCATAAGAGACAGTAGTTACTTACTGTACTGTATTTTGTATTTTCAAGAGTGTTTGTGTATGAAAGTGTGTGTTTAAATGACTTGTTCTAAGAAAGGACCTTTCTAAGAAATGAAACAATTTCTTTAGAATGACCCCATTTCACAGACAGTCTGTAGCTTCAGTCAGAACTTTTTCTTTATGTATGTACTAATTTATTTTTGCTAAAAAGTAAGGTCAGGGATCTTAGAAGTATGTGTATATATATGAATTTGCCAAAAAACAACAAGAATCAAAGATTTTGAGAATGAATGGGTTTAAATGATGTAGCATTACTTCTGAAAATGATTTGGTGTATATATGTAATAGAAAAGGAGAAGAAAGCAAACCAAAAGTAGTACTCAGAATATAAAATAGTTTCTCAGGACTTCCTGTGAGTCATATAGCTATGTTTTGGAGGTAGCCTACATACAGTACTTCTGCACAGAAGCCAGCAATGAAAAGAAAAAAACGTTACGTCAAGTTATTTGAATTTGTAAAAGATACTAAACTGTTGTTTTTTATGTTCTCTGCATTGTTTTCATGTTTAAATATATAATGAGATGGTATTGTTAACTACTCTTTCTCTTTGATTCAGTTGTTTTCTAACAACTGTCAATAAAGCTTTATGCGATTTCTCCTACAAAGACAACATTTGGTGGATTTGATAGATGTGAACGTCTCACAATTAAGAAAATTAACCATATGTGTACTAGAGCCAAATGTTGTCTGTTCTGCACTTGTCCATCTTGTTAGTTCTTAAGACTGCTGTGTATGCTCAGGTGAATGCCTTTAGGCTCAAGTTATTTTACCAAACAGTTGACAAAATACCTCATATGAGTGCAAGAGGCTCACCTATGGAAATTAACAGATGTTTTCCTTTTGTAAATGTTTTCTTTAGCTAGCACTGGAAAAAGCCGGAACTAGATCCATGTGCTCTGATGATTCTGTTACTGAAAAACCAAAATGGTAGCACTGTCCAAACATTGTGTAACTGATGTTAGTCGTAAATACTGTTATTTCTCTATATACATTTGTAGTTTTTGTACAGTATAATTTTGGTCTATGTAGTTAACTTTTTGACATAGATTATGATATGTGAATACTTTATTTGTCAGAGACTATTTTGATGATCCTTTTATAATAAATGTAGCACATTGAACATATTATTTCTGACAATGTAATGTGTTTTAGGTTTTCCTCAATAAATGCAATATGTTTCAATTTCACAATTGAGTATTATTGACACTGTTTTTACTGATCATTTATAATGTAATGAATGATTTTCTAATGTGTACAATTGATGGGCAGCAAAAATCAAACTAGTAGTATTAATTTAAGGGGGACAGACAGGGTCAGACTACAGTTGCACAGATCACCCTCACAGGGTTTCTCTGGGGGGTTCTAATTCCTATAATCGGAACAGAACTGAGTGAGGAACAAAGACATAAAGAATCCTGGGCCATTTATAGAGTACATTGATATTAAGATTAAGTGGGTCCTGCCAAACCATGGGCCCTGTCAATCATATCCTCCTTTTCTCGCATTAGCGACAACACTAGTTGAGGAACAGATATGCTAGGTAACACCAGTTCAGTTGGAGCTGTTCAGCCTACGACTTCACTGCGCACAAGTGTCATTAAAGATGTGTGTATATACACAGATGAGCTGCGTGCCACCAAACATCGCCAACCCACCGAGGCATGGACTCTACAAGACACCTAAAGGTGTCCTGTGGTGTCTGGCACCAAGACATTAGCAGCAGATCCTTCAAGTCCTGTGAGTTGTGAGGTGGAGCCACAGTGGATCGGACTTGTTGGTCCAAAACATTCCTCAGATGCTCGGGTTGAGACAACACCCTGAACTCTTCATCATGTTCCTCAAACCATTCCCGAACAAAGTGTGCAGTGTGGCAGGGCACATTATCCTGCTGAAAGAGGCCCTGCCATCAGGGAATACCATTGCCATGAAGGGGTGTACCTGGTTTGCAACAAACTCAGATCAGATCAGACGACCTTCTTCCACTGTTCAAAGGTCCAGTTCTGACACTCGCGTGCCCATAGTAGGTGTTTTCGACAGTGGACAGGGGTCATCATGGACACTGACCGGTCTGTGGCTACACAGCCCCATACACAGCAGGGTGCGATGCACTGTGTCTTGTGACACATTCCTCCCTAAACATCATTAACCTTTTCTGTGTCTTGTGCCACAGTGGACCATTTGTCAGTTCAGACCAGACATTGACGAGCCTTGGGTGCCCAACATCCTGTTGCTGGTTTGTGGTTTGTTCCTCCTCAGACCACTGTCTTTAGGTACTCACCACTGCTGACTGGGAGCACCCCACAAGCCTTGTCATTTCAGTGCTGCTCTGTCCCTGTCGTCTGGCCATAACAATTTGTCCCTTGTCAAAGTTGCTCATGTCTTTATTCCTGCCTATTTCTCCTGCATTCAACATGTTATCTACGAGAACTGATTGTTCGGATACCATCTAATCAACCCAGACTTGACATGTGCCCTTGTTAGGAGACGATCAAAGTTATTCGCTGTGAGTGGTCATAATGTTTTGGCTCATCAGTGTATATACTATTTAACTGTATAGCTATTTTGTAGTGGAAGGTTTTTTATTTTTTGGCTTCTCATACATTAAGCTCACATTCGTTATACATTGCTCATATTATTTCCTCATGGTTTCTCGACTAGTGTATAGGTCTTTAAAATATAAATATTTTATTTCAAGTTTGCCTGTTATGTGGCAACACAAAGCTTAAGACCTAAGAGGAGATTCACTTGGAATGTGATTAACGGGCAATCAGCCACAAACTGACGCACCGGTGGAGGCATTTGCCTGTCTCCTTGAGTTCTACAGTATGGATAACCCCTCCAGTTTACAAGGAGCCAGCGGAGTTACCAAGGTCGGGCTGTGCCATTCACCCAAGACGACCACGGTCCAGGGAACTACCTGTGCAGTTTTATCTTTCTTTTGTTGAATTACGTTCTTTCAAGCTACAGTCCTCTGCTATGTGAGCTCAAGGTTTAATGCTTGATATTGTCTGATGTAACTCATTGCAGAGATCGTCCTGGTCAGAGAACCAACACTTGCCTCTCTATGGTAAACTGGGGGTGTTAAACATACATTTATTTGATACTGATCATATTTTTTTGTTGTTTTACGTGGGTGGAGGTTGGGGAATCTGTCTCAGGCCTCCAAATCAGTAAGTCCGCCCCTGGGGACAGACACCCCCTCACAAACCCTCTCTTTCTCATAAGTCAACTCTAGAAAGTCCCAGACAACCGCTCTGACAGAATTAATCTCTTGAGTTTCTTAGAAAATAGAGGAACTGAGAGTATGAAAGGAGGTTGAACAGAATGAGCATCACTTCCTAAAATACCATTTTATTTAACTAATGATTTAAGATTGAATTTGTATTGTCTTCTGAGAAGTAGATCTTTAAGTATTTTGTTTAAAATAATGATATTGTTGTCCTTTTTTAACATAAGCATACATTATATTATTGATTAATTCAATACAATTTCAGGAAATGTATCAAAGAGAAGATAGTTTGACATTTTCATAAAAGACCACAATGCTGTTTTTTTCAGAAAGACATTTTGAGAAATTAGGTTTACGGGTATTGGCTCTGTCACCGCAGCTAAAGAAGGTGAAACACAATGTGATGATGAACAGCAAAGTTACAAAACCTTAGCTATGACTATTACAGTAAGGTCTGTTTCTGGGACGTTTTCCCCATCTTTCCTAAGCGGTATCTCTGTCTCTCTTAGGTGTCTTCTCTTTCATTTCACTCAGGTTTTCTGTTTCCTCTTATTAATTTTGCTCTAAGATACATGCTCATTGAGGGAGAACCCCCACTGCACACCTCAGACCAGAACAAAAACACCTCAAATCGAAATGAGAGACATCGGTTTGTCAAATTGTCGAGCACAAATTCAGTTAGCTAGACAATAAGTCATTTAGCATGCCATTTAGCAAGCCAATTCCATCTAGCACATGGCCTTTTAACCAGCCAGTTAGCTTCTGCATTAGTTAAACATAAAAAATACATTTTGCCACAAATAAGCTACAGACAATAGCACTTAATTGTTCCACTACATTAGAGTTTCTTGATTACAGCTGGAATAAATCTGTTGCACAAAGGGTTTTTTTGTTTGTGTTGACTATCCAACATTAATTTATTGATTTTTAGTCAGGCAATCTTCTTACTATCAAGTAAACCAGTCTCTCAGCTGAAATGCATTAAAGAATAAAGAAAGGATGTTTTTCAACCAATAAGGTATTATTGTTTTTTTTGGGGGGGGGCAACTTTGTTTTTTATTGCTTTTCTTTGAAAGCCTTAACCCTAATTCCTGTCGGTAGATGGAAAAGGGTACAGCCACAATTCACGTCTCGATGCTTTGCCAACAGGACATTTAATGAACACATACAGAGAACAGAGAGTGAAAGGGAAGAGACTGTATGGTATGAGGTGAAAAGCGAAACCTGCTTCATAAAAATATTCATTGTCAGTTAAGGTAGAAAAACAAACATGCTATGAGGTAACATGGAACTGGTATTTTCTTTCAGTAATTACTGGTAGCCAGTTTTTTTGATGGGGTGTGTATGGAAACTGTATTGGAATATGATTTCACAGATTTGTTGACCACAGTAATTCAATGTACTGTATTTTTGCCTTACAATGAATATGATGTCATATTCAGCTGACAAGTATCAATGGAATACATGCAACATTTCATTGTTCATGCTCTGTATTTCTCTAAATACAGTTTATTCGTAATGTTTACACAGCAGGTACTTGGTAATTGTATAAAAATACTGAATCGCTGTAATCAGAGACTTTATATCCATCAATAAAATATATTTTTCATATAGCGTTTTTACCACAGCTGTTTCCACTAAAGTGCCTATACAGACAATACGCCTACAACCCAAAAAAAGCCTGTTACAACAAGAAATAAAAGTACAGTGGCTAGGAAAACCTCCCAAGTAGGGTTAGAACCTAGGAAGAAACCTAGAGAGCAGCTGGACATTAAAAGGTGACCAGTCCTGTTCTAACTCTGCCAAATGGAGATTTTAACAGTACAATACATACTAAAACATAACGTTTATAAACGGCGGCTTATACCCAGATTTTGAAAACATTTTCAACCACAGTGGTTAATACACGAGTTTATATTTTTAAAACTGTTTCCACCAGCCAACTTTTTCTCACGATGATTGCTTGACGACATAGGGGTCTCAGAAACACATGTAGCTAATATGATACAACTGGCGTTACAGGGTTTTCAAAAACAGAGTTAATCCTTCAACAAATTAAATTTGGTAGTGCCCTATGACAGATGTTTAATATTTAGGTACAATGTATGTATGAGTCCTAATTCTCCAGGCATTTATATGCCTTTTTTCTCCATGCGGTTTATATATGGGTGCAGTTAATACTCAGGGTTGTATACACAAAAAGCTATAAAATAAATGGTGCAGTTTATAAATGGTGCGGGTTATTAACAGGTCTGTGTGTGGTGTTCTAGTCCTTTGTGCTCAAGGTGTAATCATTATATTACTTTATTAAATTTTTCTAATCAAATCCTCATAGGAGATCCACATTTAGGACTGGGCCACAGTACACGTGATAGCCTTCATGTTATTGTTCAATAATGGAATGGCGTTCACTTATTCTATTTAAACTATTACCATTCCAGAGCCAGAATAATTTCTGAGAATTGCTTTTGGATCCTGGTACAAACCCTTGAAGATGTGCCAGAGAAAGTGGTGATGGACTGTGTTGCCCTTCACAACTACCTTTGTACAACAGACACTCTCTCCACCGCTGCAGATTTGTTTTTTAACAGCTTTAAGTTATTTTTTCTCCATCGACCTCCGGGGACAGTAGGCAGCGGGTCACTCTCTGAAGTGTCTGTTTTTTAGGGTGAATGGCAGGTTGAAGAGAATCTACTGAGGAGAATCCCGAAGTCGCCTCTTCACTGTTGACGTTGAGAGTGGTGTTTTGCGGGTACTATTTAATGAAGCTGCCAGTTGAGAACCTGTGAGGCGTCTGCTTCTCTACATTAGACCCTCTAATGCAGTGTTTCTCTACCCTGAGAAACATTGCTCTAATGTATCTGTCCTCTTGCTCAGTTGTGGACTGGGGCCTCACACTCCTCTTTCTATTCTGTAGAGCCAGTTTACTCTGTTCTGTGAAGGGAGTGGTACACAACATGGTATGAGATTTTCAGTTTCTTTGCAATTTCTCGCATGGAATAGCCTTCATTTCTCAGTCTTCATTTCTCAGAACAAGAATAGTTGCTGGCCATTTTGAGCCTGTAATCGAACCCACAATTGCTGATGCTCTAGATTCTCAACTAGTCTAAAGGCCAGTTTTCAGCTGTGTTAACATAATTGCAAAAGGTTTTTCTAATGATCACATAAAATGATATACTTGGATTAGCAAACACAACGTGCCATCGGAACACAGGAGTAATAGTTGCTGATAATGGGCCTCTGTAAGCCTATTGATAGTTTTCACGTGATATCACGGCATATGGGAACGCCCACTTGGCAGGCAAAACAATGTCTCCTTCCATTGCCCACCATCGACAACATTTACTAGTTATACTTCAAAATGCCAGAAGTTCCTTTGGATGCGCTAATCACATATACATTGTATTTGCAATCATAGCTACATGAAATCATTTTAATGAATGACATGGTCTATTTTCGTCTGCACTGTTTCAACCAACTTCAATGACCTAGCTAACATTAGTGAGGCTAGCTAAACCTCTCTCGTTAAACATATAGCATTAGCTAAATTAATAGCTAAGTTAAAATAGGAGAAAATCTCATCAATCCAACCTTCTCCACAGCAACCCAGGCTATCAGTGTTGGGTCATTTAAACAGTAGGAATGGTTTACTTGACATTGGGAAAATGTTTATATAATTACCGGTGCATTTGTCACAAGATTGTGTTATACTGGCTGCACTACGCTACACTGAACACCCATAGAACTAATGGTAATTTAGGTAAATTAGCACTCAACTTCGCTTTGACAATGAAGAATTTCTTCTTCTTCACCACCCAAACAATTGCATTATTGACCCACCCTTATTGAATGTACAGATAGCTGTCCGTATTTTTGTATGCTTTCATTTTGGTAGCAGTGTAAGGGGATGGATTCTCCACAAGGTATATGTACACATCCCCAAAGATCAGCTCCGGCAGGGATGTCACTGTTTTTAAAGATGTAAATAATGCAGCGGGTGCTGTATATGGGTTACTAGTGTCTTAGACTTGCAGTTTGTTTGCATACCTTTGTTTTTCATGTTTTGTGAGGTAATCTAAATACTCATGGGCTGTAAAACTAGAAAATTTGACAGTAGCTCCATAGAATACCCAATGTTAGCCGCCATGTTTTAACAATGTTTTGCCCGCGAGGCTGTCAGAGCAACCACGTGACTGAAAACTATGAATGTAGATAATCCATTATAAATTAGCCAAACTTGTAGTTTCCAGCTACAAGTCATTTACAACATTAACAAAGTCTACATTGTATTTTTGATCAATTTGATGTTATTTTAATGGACAAAAAATGTGCTTCTCTTTAAAAAACATGGTCATTTCTAAGTGAACCCAAACTTTTGAATGGTAGGGTATGTAGAGACAGATGTCAATAGGAAGTTCCTCCCACATCTTTAGCAGATTGATGTTCTATATCTGCTCCATTTGGCATCGTCCTGGTTGCCTGACCTTCTCTGGTCCTATGTGTTCCATGACCTGGTAAGGGCCTTGCCAGGTCACCAAGTATTTGGAGGCACGAGCACCAGCACCTTATCCCTTGGCTGGAACTTGCAGAGGGTCGACCAGTTTTAGGTTCTCTGTTGGTGTCAGATAGAAAGGTGTCAGAACACACAGTGCATCACACCATAGACCAGTCAGGGTGCCCATGCTGACCCCTGTCCACTGCCGAAAGCGCCTACAATGGGCATGTGAGAATCAGAACTGGACCACGGAGCAATGGAAGAAGGTGGCCTGGTCTGATAAATCACGTTTTCTTTCACATCACATCTGGATGGCCAGGTGCATGTGTGTCGCTTACCTGGAGAACACATGGCACCAGGATGCACTATGGGAAGAAGGCAAGCCGGCGGAGGCAGTGTGACGCTTTGGGCAATGTTCTACTGGGAAATCTTGGGTCTTGCCATTCATGTGGATGTTACTTTGACATGTACCACCTACCTGAGTATTGCTGTAGACCATGTGTACCCTTTCATGGCAATGGTATTCCCTGATGTCATTGGCCTCTTTCAGCAGGATAATGCGCCCTGCCACAAAGCAAAAATTGTTCAGGAATGGTTTGAGGAACACAACGAGTTCAAGGTGTTGACTTGGCCTCCAAATTCCCCAGATCTCAATCCAATCGAGCATTTGTGTTTTGTGCTGGACAAACAGGTCCGATCCATAGAGGCCCCACCTTGCAACTTAGAGGACTTAAAGGATCTGCTGCTAACGTCTTGGTGCCAGATACCACAGCACACCTTCAGAGGTCTAGTGGAGTCCATGCCTCGACGGGTCAGGGCTGTTTTGGCAGCAAAAGGGGGACCTACACAATATTAGGCAGGTGGTCATAATGTTATGGCTGATCAGTGTATATCCCTATACACTTCAGAATTCATCCGGCTGCTTCTGTCTTCTGTCAGATCATCAATAAACACTAGTGACCCAGTACCATTAGAAGCCATGCATGGCCATAACATCACACTGCCTCCACCGTGTTTTACAGATGTTGTGGTATGCTTCGCCGTTCCAAGCCTCCTCCATACTTTTTTCTTCCCTTCATTCTGGTACAGGTTGAACTTGGTTTCATCTGTCCAAAGAATGCTGTTCCAGAACTGGGATGGCTTTTTTAGGCTTATGAATAGTTTGCACCTTTTTTTAGTGTAGTCAATTGTATTTGCTCTCGTGAAGTCTTCTCTTTATGGTGGACTTGCATAATGATATGCCTACCTCCTGGAGTGTTCTTCGCTGGATGTTGTGAAGGGGTTTTTCTTTACCATGGCCACCACTGTTTTCTTTCGTGGACGTCCAGGCCTTTTTGTGTTGCAGAGCTCACCAGTGCGTTCTTTTTTTCTCACAATGTATCAAACAGTTGATATGGCCACTCCTAATGCTCTAATGGATTTTTTTTTGCAGCCTAAGGATGGCCTGATTCACATACATTGAGAGCTCCTTTGACTGCGTGTTGTGGGTTCACAGCAACAGTTTCCAAATGCAAATGCCACACCTGGAATCAACTCAAAACCTTTTCCCTGCTTAATTGATGAAGAAATAACGAAGGAATAGCTCACACCTGTCCATGAAACAACTTTTTAGTGAATTGTCCAATTACTTATGGTTCCTTGAAAAAGAGGGGGCTACATATTAAAGAGCTGTAATTCCTAAACCTTTCCTTCAATTTGGATGTGAATACCAACAAATTAAAGCTGAGAGACTGCACTTTAAGCCCTTATTCATTATTTAACTGTAACTTGAATATATTTTGGTAATCAGTCAAAATAACAAAACTTGTGTCTGTGTCCAATTATTTCTAGACCTAACTGTATATAAATTCATATTGTAGTGTGTGATGGACACAGAAAACAGAAACAAATTGCACTTTGTTTCTGATGGCGTTTATTAACAAAAACAGTCTGTTAATAACGGCAATGAAAAAGCTACTGGCTTCTGAGGCTAAAATCTGTCTTTGGAAGCTTGCCTCACCTGGTTCGGTATAATCAGTTTTTGCCGGCTATGGATAGTTTATAGAAAAGAAGCCAGCAGAACATTGGTCTCGAGTACTCTCTTTCTCCCTCCTGGCATCCAAGTCCCCTCTTAGGTGCCTGACTAGTCTTCATCTAGGGTAGGAGTGCCAGGGTGGTGTTAAGCTCCTCTGATCTTTCCAGAAAATTCCAGACACTCCCTCCATCTGGTTTGGAATGTTAGGGCTCTGTCTCACTGTCCATGATGCTGAATAAATTGTGGTGCACTGCCATACATTCACTGGGTATTGAAATTCACCACCCCCTTTCAAAATGTTCACCTTTACATTCCTTATAGCCTGAAATGGAAACACATAAGATAAGACTTTTCTGGGTTTAGTTACTAACAGTAACCCACAATATCCAAGTGAAAATAAAATTCTGAAATCTGAAATGTAATATATATATATACAGGGTTGGGTATGTTACTTTTTAAATGTAATCCGTTACAGTTACAAGTTACCTGTCCACATTTGTAATCAGTAAGGTAACTTTTTGATTACTCAAACCCAGTAATGTAATCTGATTACTTTGAATTACTTTTAGATTACTTTCATATTAAGAGGCATTGGAAAACAAATAGGAATAGCCTATAACCAACTGAACATCTTTTGCGGGATCAATCAATGTTAGAGTTTACATAGCTGGCCGGAATTCGCATTTTACCTTATGGGTTGTGTAGGCTACAGTGCCTTTGGAAATAGGTTTCTAAACCATTGCTTTTTACTTCAATATGATTGGGCTACATCTCTACATTACACGCTAAAGGTCTGTCAGATATTCAGTCATTCCAATTAATCCAATAAACCTCGATCTTCCAGAATCTGACTTTTTATCTGAACATAACCCAAAATCTAATGACGCTTAAGCCTGTTCTGTTATTTGTGTTTTATTCATGTTTTTAATTGCTTCAAAACATTGTTGAAAAATAAATGGCAATTACTCGAAAAGGATATTGACATTGCTGTATATAAAAATATATAAAAAAGATATCAGTAGCTTTTCACGCATAAACAAAATCTACAGTAGTCTGATGATTTGCTCCACAACTAACATTTTAAAAATGTTGCAGAAACCCCCGGCACGCGAATGCACGTTTGCAACCGTTAACACCCGCATAGAAATAAGATTCAACCGCGTGAACGAAACCTGCGATTATTATGGCCACCAGTGATGGATTTTCAAAACGTAAATGAAAGAAATAAACTGTGATTATAAACCTGCACTCTTAGTTTAAAGTAAATGACGTCAGCAGCCAATGATAAACAATGAACACAATTTTCAGAGATGCAAAGCAAGCAGAATCACATGGCCAACCAGTATGGACAGAGTTGATGTGGCCACGTCAAATGCAAATAATCATCGTTTGGCAGAGTGCTTCCCAACACACCTTTTCTCCTCAAATGTCGTGGTAAATTCCATATAATGTTTTATCTTGAAGGCAGCGCCATGTTCCAGCTATCTAACAAATAATTGCCTAATCTATTAAACAATTCCTGTAAAAGTTCTTCGATGCAACTCGTGCTGACTGTGTTGTTCGGTGCATTTGACAAATTAACCTTGAAACTTAAAGATATAACCTTGAAACGTAAAAGATATTACACCAGGAAGGCCAATTGCCTATCATTGTTCTGAGAATTATGCGTCGAGTAGATAACTAAATAACATTTTATATGACTCAGCTAATATTATCGAAGATATAGTCTGTTTTTACCAGCCATCCAACCAACCAACAACGGAGAAATTTAAACTAGCGCTTCCGTCACTTAACTGTTTATGCGCGTCCACGTTTGCGCGCATGATGATCACACACACACAACTGAGGCGCACAATTCACATTTTAGTTCAAATAACGATGTTTTTATAACATTAAATAATAAACTCAAACATACAACCTGTCATAATTATTTCACGCACCTATTCTTTTTCAACTGAAGTAATCCAAAAGTAATTTTTTTCAAAAGTATCTGTAATCCGATTACAATATTTTTGTTGGTAATGTAACGGATGACAGTTACTGTTTTTTTGTAATCCGTTACATGTAACCGATTACTTGTAATCCCTTACCCCCCAACTCTGTATGTATATATATATATATATATATATATATATGACGAGCTGCCCAAGTCGTATTTGAGTCCTGTGTGTCAGCACCGTGTTATGCACTTAATTTAATACCTTTTGTTTTGTAGATGGCAGTGTTGCTTTTCATTGTTTTCCTATATAGTTTGCGTTTGGTTTTTAAGTTCCATCTGTGTGTATTTTGTTTTTATATATATATATATATATATCCATATCGACGGGTGAAGGAAAACCCTTTGTAATGAGGGGCTTCAACCCTACTATAATATCCCTCTAAGTGGAGCTGGCTAAGAAGAGAGAATGTCTCTTACTGAGTGAGTGAGTGGGTGAGTGAGAGTGACCATTGTTAAATAGTGTAGTGGTTAGAGATGTGGACTGTCACGTTAGTGACTTGGGTTCGATCCTCGCCATGGGCCACACAAACTAGGTATTAGGATGTATTTAGGATACACTAGAATTGTACTGGCTAAAAGCTTCAGTAGCTACATTATAGTAAGCCTAAAGTAATACTGTTGATGTTTATTGTGATGGACGAAATGCACGGACAAGGATATTGCTCACAATTTACATAGCGTAGCAGTTGGCTATTCAACGGTCATTGTTTTCTAAAGAAACAAACCAGCCATGGAGTGATTGGAGTCATTGTTTTCATTACAGGCACTGGTATAGGTAATGTAGGGAATTAGTTTTGAGAACCATGGCGTTTCGACTAATTGGTTTGACAATGCAAGAAGTAAACAGACACCACATCTCTACACAAGTGTCATGTGCACCCACACCTGCTGTTTAAATTGCGTTGTGGGTAAAGACACAGTCTGTCACATAGTAAACTGCGGATCGAATCCAGCCTGAGCAACAACATTCATCCATTCTAATGGCGGGCCGGCAGAAGTAAGCTTGCCTGGTTCCTTTTCTTGTTAGTCTTTCTTTACATATTGCAGTAATGCACAAGATTTATGGTCATTGAATCTACACAATCGACCACAATTTCCGACCCTATTTACTGATGTCTGTCCCATAGATCTGAATGCAGATGTTAGTTTAATCACTGTTTCTATTGAAACACTAGCCATTTAAACAGTCTTTGTGACTGAAGCTCCTGCCATCCATGCCCCAAAAAATGAACCCCCTTTCAAACTGGGTCTGCTCAGCATTTTTACACATGCCACAGAGCATGATATGATGCTAATTGCTTAATTGTATCATGCAGTACACCTGTATGAAAGCATCTGCATTTGTTATGTTCCTCCACACATTTACTCAGGTTTTTCCTTTAATTCGTCACCCAACTTTACTTAGTAGTCATATATTGGATATTGTATATTTAGATTTTATTTCTATTCAGTATTAAATTATGTATATACTGTAGAACAAGGATCACAGATGACATGACAGAGTGAAACTTTGCCGTGGATTACTCAAAATCCTGGTTAGTTCGGAAACCCCCCACTGCTGCCTTCTCTTGCCGTTCCGGTTCTATCCGCTCTAACTGCTGCAGACTACGAATAATAAAACTTTACCCAAAAACAAGGCTTTACCCTAGATGCTTGCCACTATTGGTGTGATGTGGTGCCCACTGAATTGCACTATACAGCCCTTTAAATGATGGAGCAGTGCAGTCCATTTGAGGTATAGGAATTACCAGGCTTTCTACCAAGGGTAGAAATAAGCTAAACACTGGTTACTTTGATAAACTGTGTTGAAATGATGCAGAGTTTGAAAAATGTCAAAGTGCGCAGTGTTCGTTTTGCAGTGGTGACTTTGACAGCTTGGGGGCCTTCTGCTTTCACTCCGTTGTGAACGGTCTTCATTAATATGAATAACATCCATCAAAACAGACTCAAAAACAGTTTTTTCCCTCAGGCCATAAGGCTCTTCAACCAGTAACACTGATCCATGATCATACTGATCACACACAATCTTTCCAGATGCTCTGATGTCCTTTCAGGTATTTCTAATGCACATTAGAACATTCCTTTGCATGTACCATTCATAAGCATATTACACTCATATGTATCTATAATACTCAATGCTTCTACCATATTGTTTATATTCCCCCATCCTACTTTTCCAAATTGATGCTAGTATAATTTTTTTATGTATATTACTGCCATACTTTCCATATTTATTATATTCAATACTATTACCAATATTGCTGCTAGTTTACAGTACTCTTTTTAAACTACTGCTGTGTAGTGTTATGTATATTATTGCTTTTTTCCTCTTGCTATATTTTTGCTATGTGTAAAAAAAATTTCTTACAGTTAGTTCTCCCTATGTAGTTGTCATGTGCTATGCCACCATTCATCAGCTTATTGTACTCATATACAGTGGATATAAAAAGTCTACACACCCCTGTGAAAATTCCAGGATTTTGTGATGTAAAAGAATGAGACAAAGATAAATCATGTCAGAATTTTTTCCACTTTTAACGTGACCTACAATGTGAACAATTCAATTGAAAAACAAACTGAAATCTTCGAGGTGGAAAAATGAAAAATAAAAACCTTAGAATAACCTGGTTGCATAAGTGTGCACACCCTCTTATAACTGGGGATGTGGCTGTGTTCAGAATTAACCAATCACATTCAAACTCATGTTAAATAGAATTCATTAAACACCTGCCATCATTTAAATTGACTCTGATTAATCACAAATAAAGTTCAGCTGTTCTAGTAGGATTTTCCTGACATTTTCTTAGTTGCATCTCAGAGCAAAAGCCATGGTTCGCAGAGAGCTTCCAAAGCATCAGAGGGATCTCATTGTTGAAAGATATCAACAATGAGAACCCGGCTGAAGTTTGCAAAAACAATCATTAAGTCCCCCAAAAGCACGTGGGAAAATGTGTTATGGTCTGATGAAATCAAGTTTGAACTTTTTGGCCATAATTCCAAAAGGTATGTTTGGCGCAAAAACAACACTGCACATCACCCAAAGAACACCATACCTACAGTGAAGCATGGTGGTGGCAGCATCATGCTTTGGGGCTGTTTTTCTTCAGCTGGAACCGGGGCCTTAGTCAGGGTGGAGGGAAATATGAACAGTTCCAAATACCTGGCAATTTTGGCACCAAACCTTCAGGCGTCCGTTAGAAAGCTGAAGATGAAGAGGAAGTTCACCTTTCAGCACGACAACGACCCAAAGCACACATCCAAATCCACAAAAGCATGGCTTCACCAGAAGAAGATTAACGTTTTGGAATGGCCCAGCCATAGCCCGGACCTGAATCCAATTGAATCTGTGGGGTGATCTGAAGAGGGCTGTGCACAGGAGATGTCCTTGCAATCTGACAGATTTGGAGCGCTTTTGCAAAGAAGAGTGGGCAAATATTGCCACATCAAGATGTGCCATGCTGATAGACTCCTACCCAAAAAGACTGAGTGCTGTAATAAAATCAAAAGGTGCTTCAACAATGTATTAGATTAAGGGTGTGCACGCTTATGCAACCAGGTTATTGTGAGTTTTTATTTTTTATTTTTCCCCCTCAAAGATTTCAGTTTGTTTTTCAATTGAATTGTTCACATAATAGGTCACATTAAAGGTGGAAAAATTTCTGACATGATTTATCTTTGTCTCATTCTTTTACATCACAAGAACCTGGCATTTTAACAGGGGTGTGTAGACTTTTTTATATCCACTGTATACATCGATAATATTCAATACTGCTACCATTTGCTGCTAGTTTACACTGTTATATATACTGTCATACTTGCCATATCTAAATGTTCAAAAACTACCCAGATTGCTGCTATATCAAAAATACTACCCAGATTGCTGCTAGTTTACAGTACTCTTTTTTTGTTCTAAACTGCTGCTAGTGTACAGTGTTATGTATATTGTTGCTTTATTTTATTATTATTTTCTGTCTAGCTATATTTTTGCTTATATACACTTCTTCTTATCTCTCACTACTGTACGTAGTTGTCGGGTGCCATGTCACAAATATTTGATTGTGCAGAATGACGCTGTGTTGTTTGGTGCATTTGACAAGTAAAACTTGAAAACGTAATGGAGTGTGAAAATGTAATGTGAACAAGGCACTATCATTTGAAGTCTCCATTGTATTTTCCAAACTATGCATCATTTCAGTGCAGCTTAACTCAGGAGGTTTGCAGCCTAGCTTCTTTCTAGACTTGCCTGACTCTGACAAAGTTACAGAAATATATTGAGGAGAAACCTATGTCCTGAAACAATATTTTTTACTCTGGTGAATGCGGAGGTCATATTTTGCAATCTCAAAAAATGAATGCAATCGCTGACCAGAGACGGGCTCTCATGCCATGTGCTACATACAGGTGCTGGTCATATAATTAGAATATCATCAAAAAGTTGATTTATTTCAGTAATTCCATTCAAAAAGTTAAACCTGTATAATGTATACATTCATTCCACACAGACTGATATATTTCAAGTGTTTATTCCTTTTAATTTTGATGATTATAACAGACAACTAATGAAAACCCCAAATTCAGTATCTCAGAAAATTAGAATATTGTGAAAAGGTTCAATATTGAAGACACCTGGTGCCACACTCTAATCAGCTAATTAACTCAAAACACCTGCAAA